>UELV01135856.1:0-15808 GCA_900490015.1 Megastigmus stigmatizans | reverse complement strand
ATATATATATCAGTTAAAACGGTTAGCATATCTCGTGTTCGGTCGTCCGTATAGTTTTTCTTCTCCCCTTCCGTATAAGGACGATGCTATCGGCTGAAATCTGTATAGCTATACGCGCATGTTCTAATCCTACCTACTGCTCGTTGCGCTCTATCACACGCTCTTCCCGGCCAACTCCGCTTATTCAGACTCGTTGGTATGTGCACGCCGACTATATAGCGGGGATTAATATAATGAACTAACTGAATTTTATGAATTCGTTGGCTCTTATATATACTGTGGTTGCGGTAATTACAGCGTATATATACTCGCAGGACTCGCAACGATTTCAATTGTACAATTATCAAGTTCTCTAAACAATCGGGAATTTGAATACTCTTACTCTGTGCCAAAACGCACAAAGAAAGAAAGTCTATATACTCGCTCGAAACAAATGACTCATCGCGTTGCCTAAAACTCACTAGATTTCAAGAGGCTAAACTAATTTCTCAATTATAAACAAGAGCGCAAAGCGGCGAACGCACGCTTGACCCTCTCCCCACTCTTTGTCGAGCGAGCGAGCAAAGCTATTATACGCACGAAACAGTAGTATAGGAAAGTTTGGAATGCGCGATAAGCGTATATAACAGAGCGGTGCGGTGATGATGCGTTCGTCGTTGCTCGGCTGCTCGGCTCTATGCCCTCCCCCAATTAACGGGCCTCGTTAATTCGAAAGCCAAGTCGAGCGAGCTCCTTTCCTGGTGCTTCTTCCTTCTTATATAGTCCCGCGGTCGACAGTCGTGCTTTGTCTCGTCCTTCTATACACACCTCGCGCGTGAATCCTCACCGCATCGAAGATTCGCAAGCAGTCTATAAGAATAGCAGTTGAGTGTATGTGCAATAAGTGAAGGTGTCTCCAGAGGTATATATAAGTTGCAGCGAAGAGTGATTCGACGTATAAAGTATATCGCGCGTCGTTAACAATGTATCTATGTGTACACTCAATTATATAGCCACTTGCGATTTTTCCTATATATAAAATAGTAACGATCTCGGAACAAGAAGATGCTGCTGCTGCTGCGTTCTCTCGTAAAAGCTGAATCATCCGATAAAGCGAGAGACGCCAAGCCGTAAACTGCACATTCAAACATATATACACACGTATATATATATATATATAAGTACACGACACACGCGTCTTTATCCATCTCTAATTACGTCATTAAAAACTCTATTGCCTTCTCTCGATAAAAAAAAGGAGATAAAAAGAAAAGCTGTCCGCGAGCGCATTATAAAAGTTCGCATTCATCCCGTCTGTAATTTCCTGCAAATTCTAACGTGTGTCTTCTTCCCATGGCCCTTTTTCCTACATCCGCGCGCGCGACGACCGAGCGATTATTCAAATTATAGGTTTTTATACACCGCTCCGCTCGTTATATATACATATATTCGCCCAGAAAGAGAGAGAAAGAGACTCTACGCTATATAGCACGTTATTATATGTAACCGATATACAAGGAGACGACGTTTCATTCGACAAGACTCCTCGTCTGTATGTCTGTTTGTGTGTGTGTGTTTGCGTGTATGGCTTGAGGGTGGATGTGGCTGGTTGGGTTGGTATCTTTCGTGCGCTGTCGAGTGTCCGATGTTTATATCAGGTGCTTCTGGAAGGAAGGAAGGAGCTTTTCCTCTCTGCACTGCACGCCACAGTACACCTCATTCACGTGTTGCTTCTTACTGGGAATATCTTCACTTTCGTCTCTTTCTTCTTCTGTCTTCTTATACTGTATATGTCGCGGCTAGAGTCTAAGCGTCCAACTATTATTTTCCACTTCTGTTTCTCTTCTTGCTGATCCAGCTGCACATCCGCGTGAATTTGATAAACTGCTGTAAGCGCATTAATGTTGTATATGCCAAACTTGATCAGCAATCAAGGAAATAAGTTCGATACCCTCACAAACAGCAAAACTACATTCTTTTCTCACGTATACACGTGTGTGCATGCAGTAGACAAGCAAGTTAAAGACTCTTTTCTGTCCACGCACTCGTCTGGTTTCTCTCAGTATATGCGTTTCCGCTTATCCACATATACGCGCACAACACGTATAAGTACACAAGTGCCGCGAAGCGTGACCGGAGAGCTGCCGGGAAGCGATACATTTCGCATTTCGGAGTGTCCGGCGAGCTGACCGACCGCAGCTCGAAACCGCAGCCTCGTCCGTTGGGAATCGGATGTGCCTATTGTAGCTATATATACATATACGACATTTTAATCGTGGCTCCGACGACTACGACGACGCAGCAATCTTCGCTTTTGCGTATACGTCTCATTGTCGATGCGCCATAAAGCTCTCGTCGAAATAACTTCCTTCAACCTTTATATATTTATATTATAATTCTCGCATGGGACAGCAGAATAACTTACTTTGTTATCGTTCGACGGGAACTATTGTACTGTAATAAATGCTATGTGAAACATATCGTTAATACCAATGGATGTGCCAAATATATGTTTACTCCCGGTATATTAATATAACTTAAACTCGATTGAAAAGGTATTTCCGAACCGCGCAACTCGAGTATTGAAAAACTAGATCTGATCGCAAGTCCATATCTCACATAAGGATGGGTTAGTCCAACATGGCCAACGTCCTTAGCAAGGACGTTCCCAAACCCGAGCTCATGCTCCTACACGAGTATATATATATATATATATATATACACATACAGACATACGCGCATCTTTGGTGGTCCAGACCGGAGCAACACCGCAAAGCCTTTCTCTCTCACCGCGGCACAAGCGATAAAAAGCGCTGCCGAATATCGCCGGTATCCGCTTCTCACCCGCAGAATATATCGAGTGTAAGAGAGAGATCACCATTGCATTGTACAGGCAAGGTGTATACGAGAGACGCCGTGAATTCCCCGTTATCCCATTGGCGATCGAATTTTAAAAGGGAACGCTCTCGATGTACTTTCGCTCTGAAGTACATACATACATATATATGTATGGAATAGAATCATCTTTTTCACGCGCGTCACTTGGCGAACATAACGGAATGTGTACAAGACGCTTAGTTGGTGCGACTCGGAGCGAGTATATATATATCTATATACGAGAGATGAAGGGGAAACTTTATTGCGTCTCGTCGCGGCTCGTAAACACGAGCTATGCGCACAACCAAGAGCTGCGGACCCATAGCCATATAGCCACGCCAGAAGTTTCACCCGCGTCGCACCGCAATGTGTCTTTGCCCTTTTGCGCCGCTGCGAGCCGATCTCTGGGAAACCACGACCTTTTTTCTGCGCTATATCTCGGGCGAAAGATTCCGATTCGTGGAGTTCAATTTTCTTTCTTTCGTTTAGAGGAGATAGAAGAGCACATAAGGCAGCTGGAACATTTGTGCATGTGTGTGTGGATATAATGAGATGCGGCAACGTCACGGTGCTAAAACGCGCGCGTACAGAATGCGGGGAATGCCGGGCGCGTGAATTTTTAGAATGTATCTGACCGCGTTCCTAGTTATACGCTATTTAACGTATGTATATCTGTATATACTCGCTCTTTCTCGCTGCACGTTAATTAATGCAAATCGACAGGAAGGGAAGGTAGACGATTGTTGTATATACACGATTATCAGAAAAAAACGACAAAGCCAAAATTCAACAGACCTATCCGACGATTATTCATATGTATACGGTAAGGCGAGACCGTATACAGCTTGCAGAAAATGACACTAATCACCGTCCTTCGACGGAGAGCCGCGTAATCTCATCGTCGATATATACGCAATATTCGAGGCGTATAACGGTCACCGTCAGTCAAAAAGAAAGACATCATTCGCAAAGTGCACATTATCCTCGCCCTTATCTATAATCCACATATACTCGCATGTATATATACACGGCATTTAGCGAGCGCGTCGATAAGTGGCGAGCGCGAAAATGTATACACGCGAGAGATGCACGTCCGTTACGCTATATATGACGTAAGGCGTGAAAAATCTCAAGTTCTCGGCCTCACCCGCCTGTGTCGAAGCCGTTCGTGATGTCGCACTCTCGAATTTTTTCGGATCCGCGAGCGCTACAGCTCCTTTTTTTTCTCTCTTTGCTATTACGACCCGTACATATATGCGGTGGTCTGCTTGCGAGCCCGCATATATTGTATTATAGCGCAAGAGTTACTCTTTTTCTCATGAACTTCGTATTCGGTTCTGTGTTTTTTTTTTGTTCGGTGTTAGCTATGGTGCATTGGACACGGCTGGATATCGTGTGGATTAGTTGGCTTATTTATGTATCCTTCGGATCGTGTGTATATATATTGATACAAATTGAGCGCTGCGGGCTTATAGTCTTTATTGGAGGTTTTGAGATTTTTCTCAAGTGGGACCAATGTGACTCGTCACTTTTCATTTCCGCTGAACAAAAACGTCTTTATACAAAATTGATTAATGCTGTAAAATTAACCGAACTATATAACTCATATATAAACTTAGCCATCCGATTTTCACTTGCTCAAAATTATCGTGCTTGAAACACATATTTTAAGATGTACGCAAGAATGCAAAACATTATATAAGATATACGCTCCGCTTTCAGACTAGCAAAAAATACCATTCAGCCTTGTTTCGCTTCGTATTGTATACGCATTAGCGCACAAAAACGCACTTCTCCGTCCTTGCATTACCAACAAAAAAGGACACAAACCATATAACACACATATATATATATATATATTTGCCAAGCACTTTGACAGAAACATCAGCTTACGCAATGCAGGCGCACAAGCCTCCGATAATATAAATCAATCTCTTGCTTCACGTTCCAAATAAAAAAGAAACATACATACACGCACACACACGCATGCAGAAAATTAAGTATCATCCCGTCCGAAATAGGAAGTGGCGCATTACTCGTCGTCTGCGATGTGTGTAACATGTATAAGAGAGAGTGTGTGTGTGTGTGTGTGTGTGCGTATTTGTCAGGCCGCAGTATATCGAAAATTGCCTGTCGTCCCCTTCTCAATTGCGAAACATTGAAGCGACGCGCGCGCGTGCCAATAGCACGTAGAACCTTTGCACACACACATACACACACGACTCGATTCGTTTGTCGCAACGGCCTGCACGTGTATATACGATCGCATTCACGAGTGAGAAGATTTGTTCCCTCTCTGTCTCTCCGGCGCGCGAACGGACCGAGAGGTGAGAGACATCAGCTACCCACGCCTGCGTATTATTATTATACTACAACGTATATACATCGGACTCCGAATGATGTATCTCATTATATTCAAGCGAGTTCATTGATTGCGCGTCTACGAGAGCTGATAATTAAAGTCGAATGGCTGTGTCGCAAGTGTGTATATGTAGAGCCTCTCACGCTCGTAGTGTGCGTATATAATATTGAAATAAAGCAATTGACGCGAGATGGAGGCTAACATGCAGTCTATATATCTGATTAATATTCATACATCCATTAGAATTCATTAATTCCCTGATTGAATTTCAATTTTCAACGTACACAGGTATACATTTCAATGTCCGCGTGTTACATATAGAGAATTAATCTTGTATATTCGCGAACTGTACTTAATATAGCTGTATGGTAAACGTGCAATTTTAACTGTCGCATAAGCGCATACACAAGCTTCCATTCATCGAGAAAGGAACCGATCAAGCGGTTTGCGCACTAAATAAAATTTACGTCGAAAACAACTTTCTACATTGTATAGCGCGCGTCCATCCATTCATGTGGCAGTGCACCGGTGTGTATATGTCAGATGGAAAGTGAAGCAGCAGCGGTATACCTCGTGTAATGACATATAATAATCAAAAAACTCGAGCCAAAAACTTTCGAAGGGGGCAAGGAAGTAAGGTCATAAACTCGTTCCTTTTACAACAAAACTCATATACATATATATAGATAGAGAGAGGGATAGAAATGTCGGTATAAGGGGAAGGTTGAAGAAGCTCACGCACGGGACTGGTTTCGGTCCGTTGTGTGTAATAGTCGATAGTTGCGTAGGTTCGCCGGGTTCCACGACCTTGTGCCCATCGTACCGTCGTCCGTGTCGTCGTCGACTCTCCGCGCGCCTGCACGCGCAAGTTGCAACGAGTCTCAACCTGCACCGACTCTCTCTCTCTCTCTCTCTCTCGCGACGAGAATAACTGGTATATATGTATACACACACACACACACCGGAGGAGAATCTACCTGCGTATATCTCTCGCGAGAACTTGCACACAGACGTAGATCGTATGTATATATACCGAGGGAAGAGATGGAGAACGCGCGCGCGCGCGCAATTTTATCGCCTGCAGAGAATGAGAGAGAGAGAGAGAGAGAGAAAGAGATACTCGATACTCCTTGTCGCTTCTTACACTCGCGCCGTTCTTTTTACTTTTTCTTTTTTATTTCTGTGGTCTTCGAGAGCCTTTGTTTTTATTGATTTTGCCAACGTCATTTCCGTCCTGCAATGGGGTGTCTACGTATGCAATTTTCGATCTTCACGCCCTTACGAGTGGAGCGCAAAGGGAAATTTAGTATATATATACAGTTATTGTGCGTTATCCTCTCTGGAGACTAGAGATAGTTCATAATACTTTTGACATATTTTTATATCTCAATTGTTAACTGGAAAGAGTTAGCTGTATTTTTCTATTTCGGATAAATATCGTGTATTTATTACATTCACTTTGAAACAAATTCAACACCTCGACCTACCGCACCAAACCAAAGTGCTTCCAAAAATATACGCTTTCACATAATCTACCTATCTCGCATACTTGACATATACATCAAACCCAAAATGCGCGTTAACCCATCTAAAGCTTGTCTCCATCCGACGAAAAAAAAAAGTGAAAAGCATCCGAATAACGACTCTTAACAATCCTTTACGACTGAATTACCCAGGCAAAAAGTCCATAAATCAACTCCATCTCTCTTTCTCGCACAAGTCGCACTGGCAGGTCACAGCAGCAGCAGCAGCAGCAGCTCCTCCCGACACAAACACGCCGACGCGCGCGCATTTATAAGTTCGGCGGAGAGCACGCCTCAAAAGAAATCCTCGAAAATCGTCGCCCAGAGAGAGAGAGAGAGAGAGTATATATAAACGTATAAGCCGCAAGAGCCTCTCTGCACACACACATTCCCCAGGGAATGTATACCGTCTACCTATATATATATATATATTGAGCAGTTCTCGCGCCTCTCTCCCACGTCGTCGTCGCACCGCGTGGGGCGAAAATTCTCCCGCTGAGGAATTTTATGCCGCTGCCACTACCTGGGGAGAGCCGCTGCTCTCCTGTGGCTGCAGCGCTATTTCTGAAAGTGCCGCCGGTGCAGTCGTCGTCGTCGCGTGGATATATACTCGCACGCGCAGCTTCCCGGAAAACCAAGGCCACAGCGGCGTCTGGAAGAAAAAAAAAAGTAGCGGAAGCTAAATCGCTGTCTTTCGGTGTCGGGAGCGAAAGCTTCGTTTATCTTGGGAGATGATCTGCTAAAATATTACGCGCCTTTACCGTTAAACGCAGGAGAAATAAGCTGCGAATCAACAGTGCACATAGTACGATTAGTTTATGGCGATTAAGCTGCCTGCACTATCTCGATAAAATCTTTGCATGTTATCCACGGGTATTTTTACATCTCTTCTAAAAGCTTTCGATTCTAAAATCGCGCTATAAACTCGCGCGCATCCGAACGAAAGCAAACTCTCCCAATGTATATTCCACACTTTATACGTAATATCCGCATATTAACGCAAAGAAAATCTACACTCGGCCATTATTTACGTTTATTTATACATATTCGTATTAGCTTCGAAAAACCTACACGTAGAGACTTGAGAAATATTTACTACCTGGGAGAGCGTGAAAAATTTCCCCTGGACCCCCTCAACGTCTCTATTTTTCCAATACTGTTGTCAGGTATACAAAGATTACAATATCTTCGGAACTCCTATCCCGAGAGAGAGCCTCAGTTTCCATCAGCGACTTGTTTTCGGCTTGCGAGAGCGCACCGACCGCCCGCGTCGCGTGTCGTCGATATTGCCGGCTGCTCTTTGTGTCTCGTGCTTCCGACTTTTCTCTCTTATTTATACATGAAAGGTGTGCGCGCGTCCGCGCTTTTTAACATTTTCCCCACGCCTCGTTATTCATGCGCTGAGCACTAGGATCCTTTTCTTTTAAGGGAAAACTTTTCCGAGAAACTCGCACCTATCGATGAGTTTATCGACAATTATTATTGGGAGGACTTCGCACGGAGTAAAACGTCCAAGTTTAACCTTGCAGCCGCTCGAGCTCCGTTTTTCTATATATATATATATATCTATATCGACGCTGAACAATGGCTATTGAAGTTGTTTTTGCTCGCCGCCGCTTCCTATCGCCGAGTGTTTTCAAAAAAAAAAACCGCCCCACTGCCAGTCGCTATTTACCAACAACTTCATTATTAAGTTTTACTTCGCACTTACCTACTTATACTTTAGAAACTATGCCAGGTCACTTTTTACGCCTTGGCAGGAGAGGTTAACAAAATTAAATGCCGCATTACAAGAGATCAAACTTTTATAGTTTTATGCCTCAGCAAAAAGGTCATACACGCATAGAGCTATATTTATTGCACGCTGGAGAAAAAAAAAAGGATACCTATAGCTCTTGAAAGTGAGCCAAGATATATCCAGAGTCTCACCGTGTATACCGCGCACTTGTTCGTCGATTTTCGCCTAAAAATATGTATACACGCGAGGGTTGAGCGACCTATCCCCACACATCACTCTCTCAATTAACTCTCCTCCACGTGCGCGCGGCTTTCCCCGAATCCTATATAAAACCCATGGCCTCCGGCGAGTAAGAGAAGCTGCTATGCACACTGCACTACATATAAGAGAGGAGATACCGCGCGCACACAAATATCTCGCTCTCCCACGACTTCAAAGAAAATCAATCATTCCTATTACCGCCCTCTGCATCGCATTATTTTTCTGCATCGACGCGCCGCGTATAAAATTGGATCGCCACGGTAAAAAAAAAACCTGTTCGCCGATCTTGTGTGTGTGTAGCGAAGGAAGAAATAGTGCCCGGGGGCACAATAATTAACCTACGCCCGTTCCTGCCCAAATATGACTCGACCACGCAGACCAACTCCCGTCTATTAGTCCCTGTTTTTCTCTCTTTTTTTTTTGCTTCTCTCGTAGCTCGGACCGCTTTTATCCCCGAGTACGCGAGATGCGAGCGTGCGAATCTTGTATACCCAAGGCGTTATTAGCATATAACCGAGGCACAATTATGCCCGTTCACCCACGCGACCCGCGATCGCGTTTCATCTTCTCTCTCTCTCTCTCTCGAGAGAGAGACTCGAGCCACTGTACGATAACACGCAACGACCGACAAAAAAAAAACAGTGCTTTAATGCGCGCTATGAAGCTGTAAATAGGCTTCGCATAATATATCCTTTTCGTTATGAATGACATGGATTTTTATACTATTCGCTTTTTACTACGAGTGGACAGTTAAATCTTTTCGATATTTCTTGGGCGCTGGGGTTCGTAAAGCTGATGGAATTAATAGCGTGCAGGTCTATATAGATATTAATCCTGCGGTAATTTCCTTAAAGTGTGTATATATATACGTAAAATTCGAGATTTACAGTGCACGATATTATTTTACAACGTGAATGCTTTTAATATATAATATAAACATGACGGCGGATTAAACTTTTCGTACACAGTGTGCGTGTATACAATCCATGATAAAAAGTGTAATATACCTCTATGTTTATCGTGGATATAAAAGCACACATCTTGTTAGAGAGCAAGTTTTATACATATATATGCAGACTCGAAATGCATTTAAATTATGCTTGTATATAGTCGTAAACGTGATATTTGCGTTACGCGCGCCCCGATAATAATAATTATTTTATCACATAGTTAATATGCGTTTAATTTTACGTTAATAAACTTAACGATAACGTTTTATAAACCCCACAAAAGCGATGCAAATTAAAATAAGTTTGTGCATTTATGTTTGCAGACTTTCCAAGATCTGGAGGCCGAGAAGGCAATAATGGGATCGATCGTCTACTGCATCCATCACAAAGACGGTTGCCAATGGTCCGATGAGCTGAGAAAGCTCAAGTCCCACCTGAACACTTGCAAACACGACGCCATACCTTGCAACAACAAATGCGGCGCCATGATACCCCGCGTACTCATGGAAGACCATCTCAAGTACACCTGCGCACAGAGACGGGCGAGGTGTGAATTTTGCGCCAAAGAATTCACCGGTTACACACTCGAGGTATGCACAATTCTCATAAATCAAATTAAAAAAAAAAAAAAAAAAAAAAAAAACAGAATCGAGTGTGATTCTCGCGACAGTTTTGTATATCTAACGAACGCCCCGGTATGTTTTGCAGAAGCACATAGGGACGTGCGGTTACGAGCCCCTGTACTGCGAGAACAAGTGCGGCATGAAGGTGCAACGTCGCCACCTGAGCCAACACAAGGCGGGCGAGTGCGCCAAACGACTGATGGCCTGTCGCTACTGCACCAAGGAATTCGTCTTCGACACACTATCGGCCCATCACGCCAAGTGCGGACGATTCCCCGTTGGTTGTCCTCATCGCTGCGAGACCGCGGTACTGCCCAGAGAGGATCTCGAGGTCCATCTCAAGGATCACTGCACCACGCATCTCCTCACCTGCAGCTTCAAGGAGGCCGGATGCCGATTCAAGGTGAGCTGCGATTCTTCGACTTACTTTCATTCAAAATCTGAAATGATTCATGTATCGATTCAGTTTAATAACGATTGTTTTTATCATGTTTGCGATAGGGCAACAGATTTTCCCTGGACAAGCACATGGAAGAATCGACGAAAACTCACCTCAACCTCGTGTGCAACGTCGTGTCGAAACAGCAACACCAGATCACCAGTCTGAAGGCGGCGATCGGCAAAATGTCCTTAAACTATTCCGGCACGCTCATTTGGAAGATCAGTGACTTTGCTGCGAAAATGGCCGAGGCCAAATCTAAGGAAGGAGTCGAACTTATCAGTCCACCATTCTACACTAGTCAATACGGTTACAAACTGCAGGTAAGAATCCGTCAAATAAATCAAGCATCAAAGTATTTACCAACGCAATCGTACCTTATAAGATACTACTTAAATCATCACGCCCAACATAATCTTAATCGATTCATCTCTCGTTTGCAGGCTTCGCTATTCCTGAACGGAAACGGAACTGGCGAGGGCACCCACATCTCGATCTACATCAAAATCCTGCCAGGCGAATACGATGCTCTGCTGCGTTGGCCCTTCTCCCACAGCGTCTCGTTCACGCTACTGGATCAGGCGGTCGTCGCCGAGAAGGCTTGCAACATCGTCGAGAGCTTCATCCCCGATCCAACCTGGAAGAACTTTCAGAGGCCGAGTCGCGAGCCAGACTCTCTCGGCTTCGGTTTTCCCAGATTCGTCTCCCACGAAATGACCAAGAAGCGTCATTTCGTCAAGGATGACACCATGTTCATCAGGGTTAAGATCGACCCCAGCAAAATCGTCGCCGTTTAAGGACAGCCGATCGATTACGGATCTCGTTTTATCGCTTCAACTACTGCGCCTGGCTGGATTGATCGCTCTTCCAATCTTCGTCGATTAAACGAGAGCCGATTATTCTGTACAGTTTGATAAATTAAGATTTTTGCCGAAAAGTGGATCAAATATAAATTATTGTTTTACTGTACAAAGATTTGAAAATTGTACGGGATCATCGAGTTCGACAGCAATTTACGCTCTTCTATGATTTACAAATCAACTGTAGGTAAACACGAACAAGATTTAATATATTGCACATTGTTATATTTATCTCTACCCTGCGTGACCAGGGTCATGAGTATGACTCTTACAAGTGCTAATTACACTGCCCCCATCTTGCTACAAAGAATGATTAATTTTAATCATATAGTTTTATCCGAAAAGTAAGCCAGTTAAGTTCTTGATATTTTCTCGCTTCGCATTAAATCCGTATCAAATATACCTTTGATTTGCCACTGAAGTTGTTCATCAGTACTTATACAAACGCGGTGACAAGGAATTTTTTAAAATTATATTCTGCTTAAAATAAATTATCTATGGGCGATACGAGAAGATCTTTAAGCATTATATACATGTATTTAATTAAAAATTATACAATGTCGCTCGTAACAGTAAAAATAGATTTCTCATTATGTCACACAATCGATATCAGGTGAATTTTTCAACAAATTATGTACACTATTACATAAATTTTCTAATTATGTACATCTTGTATCTAAAGAGGAACAAAATATCTTTTTTCATAAAGATTATGAAGCTTGGAAATTTTATTGTAATATAAAAACTTGTAAATATTGTGAAAAGCGTTTAATAAGAAAACGAAAAACTATTAGATATCTAAGTAATTTTATTAATGTACATATATTGTATTATTTAGTATTAGGTGGAGAAAATGTGATTATAAGATGCTAGTGAATGTATGTAATAATTATAACAAGAAAAATCAAAGAAAAGTGTAATAATAAACTTGAAATGTTAAATTTATATGTGTATACTTTTTAATTCATTTCATTTTCAGAATCCTTAGCTATGATAATTTTCAAATACTTAAAATTAATCATATAATTTATTTATAAAGATAGTATTATTTATATTTATTTATTAATATATAAGCGTATACCTATTGGCTCAAGACTTCATTTTTTTGACGCCTATTATTTGTACATAGATTATCATATATTTTATTTATGAAGTTAGTATAGGCATTATCATCTTCGATTTTATTTAATCATAATCATTCATAAGGAATGTTCACACACTTCTGAGCAGTATGGGTTTGGTTGAAAGTTCACAGACATTCTTTGGCGGAAATTATGAAACCCATGTCTCGATGTTAGTGCCAATGAATCCTCTAGGACCCGAGTTAAGGCTCATTTAATCAAAATATATGAAAAATCATTCTTAGCTTAAAATGTTGGAAAGCCTTGGAATGCAAAGGAATACAAAATACAAATCGAAAGAAGAGTCAATAAACTTTCCTTTACATTATAGAGCGTGTTATTAATACTTTTCATTCATAAGTTACAAGTGATCAAAAATTACGTTAATTTAGAATGAATTTTTCTTGTCAGTTAAGCTTGTCAATGATATCAAATTTTTAAAATTAGTTTGTTATTAAAAAATTATTCTTTATTGAACCTCAAAGTTTATGTTTTCTTGCAATAAATACAGATTTATTAAATTAATTATTAAAACATATTACTATTATATGTTATTTTTCATTATTTTATATAATAAATATCTATTGTAAAAATTTGTGTAACAAAGTTTATTAAAGCTATATTTAAAACATATACAAAGAATTTCAGTGAAATTCAAAAATTCAGTTTGAGACTGTATTTGTACTTTATTCGCAATAAGTTTTTCTTAAATTATTTCCTAGTTATTCTATGTACAAATATAATTTGTATACATAAATAATTTATAACATATTATAATTTAAATAAGGATAGGGAAAATTACAATATTTCTTTAATGCTGTGATGACGTATCAAGGCCTTGAGAAATTGATGGTTTACTGGTAGTTTGCATCTGAACCATTATGTCTAGTGCATCTGGTAATAAAGAACGTATACTATTTATTTCCATTGCTGTAAGGTGATCCAATTTAGCATAACTTCCTTCACTTTTAACAACACCAATAACAGAACTACGCAGTTTAGCCATTCTTAAGTCCCACATGTCCTATAAAATAATGAAAAGATAATATTGCAATACTATTAACCTAATTACAAATTAAAAACAAAAATAATCATTATATTTTTTCGATAAATTAACTACTAACTTTTACAGCAGTTCTAATATTATCAGCATCAGGTATGTCATCAGCTGCAGCGGTAAGTAACATTTGAGCTTCATCCATAAAATGATTACTTGGCATTTCCGTGAAAAATCTAAAAACATAAGCATTTTCTTTAATTGAATTAAGCATAAAAAAATATTTTTTATTAATTATATTTATACTAACTTGGATTCCTTTTCATTTTCTATAGATATAGTTAATTCTTCCATATTCATCCAATCTTGAGCAATAATTCTACATTTTTGTTGTTGTTTTAAGCTTAATGCAAGCCAAATAGGAACTTTTACAGGTAGACCAGCCCGAAAAGGTCCTACTGGTCCAGAAATTAAGTGAATAGTACCAAAATTAAAATTTGGTACAATACTAACAAACTGTTTTTCTCCTAAAAATTCAACTTCGCTTGGATCCATGATTTTATTTCTAAAATTAGTATAAATCCATTAACACTACACATATAATTTTTTTTTTTTCAAAATCATAAATTATAATGAAAACATCAATAAATCTACAATTTATTTCAATAGACTATAAAGAATAATTTAACTATAAAAAATTATAAACTAAAAAATTAACGCTTAATCATAAATTATACCAGCCTTGACAACAATTAAAAAGTTAAGTAACTTTTAACTTCAACTGATATGTTTGTGAGCCAACTGTTCATAAAAGTTAATCAATTATTTAGTTTTACAAAACATTTTTACTGAAATAACAATCTAAAGCATAGAAAAGTATCTTGCTTGATAAATATTTATATTTATATAATCAATAAGTAAACTAGCATTTACCGAACGCTGAATAAATAAAAGTTAATATTAACCTTATTTATAATTCAATTATATTTTAAAATATTTACCGAAATAATACTGATGTCAATAATGATGATGGAAGTATACACTCACTAAAATCTAGCGAAAAACTGTGTTGCTATAACACATAAGTACATAGGTATTAGTTATTATAATGTATAAAAATATTTTATTGTCAAAACATTTAAAGCCGATAAATCACGTCGAATGTCATTCTCAACAATCTCAACTGTTTACGCGCGTTTTTCTTTGATTCCTTAGGGCGCAAGCACACGCGGGCGTCTTAGGCCCTACACACGAAAAAAGGAACAGAACACAACTTACACAACACACAAGTTTAGCATTGGATACTATATCTATATATATGATGAAAAAGAACAAATTTAAGGAACAAAATATACACAACGATACACATTCACACACGTCTGTTGTTCCTTCTTGTTCCTTATATCTATTATCTGTTCTTTTTTTCGTATGGAGGCCTTTATTGCCTGCGAGTTGTGACACTGCGTCTACATTTTTGAAGGAGTAGGGGCGAGTAGGGGCAGAAGAGTTATTGGAGGGGTTTAGAGATGTAGAATGACCGTCTTTTTAAGAAGCGTACTGTCACGGTCAATCTGACGGTTATTTTCTCGTCAGTGACGTCAAAAACTATTTTTAAAGTTCTGAATATAAAATGACGGTCATTTTCTTTCTGGTCGGTCGCAACCTCAGCTCAGACCGTCTAAAGACCGTCAATGTACAACTATATAGATAATGAGGAATCAGGATTCAGGTTTATATATTTTTTAATTTATTATGTTCGTTTTAGTGAAAGCTTCAGATAAAATAATTATTTATAAATCAAATAATTTATTTATATAAAAAAACTGCCAAAACATTAAATATGTTTTATGAAATTATTATTTATTAACTAAATACAATAGTCTTTAATTTTTTGTACTATAATATAGTACCTATAGTAACTATATAAAATATGAAAGAATGAAACGTATTACAAATACTATTAAATTGTTTTTTTAATATTAATCGAAATCACATTGTTCATCTCCATTTCTATAATAAGTATGATCAGTCTCGGGAATATCAAGCAGATCCTCTTCCTGTTCGCTTTCTTCCAATTC
>UELV01135855.1:19960-34820 GCA_900490015.1 Megastigmus stigmatizans | reverse complement strand
TATATATATATATATATATATATATACACTGGTATGTCGAGGCGCAGCAAGAGAGTATATGCAAAGTAGCCTTTATAACACGAGATGAGTCGTACGAGTCCATCTCTTATCAAATTGTTCTCGCTATATGCGGCCGGACCGAGCTCGACGCGCACACACACGTATGTGTAGTCCACCCCCACTCTGGTGCATTTATTCGCCGCATCGACCCTTCCTCCACGCCTCCTCCTGTCTCCTCTCCTCTCTTGCCCTCTTCTTCCGTTCGCGCGCGTAAAGTCTTATAGCGAGTAAGTTTGGCTCATACGTGTGGGTGTATGTGTGTGTGTATCGCTGTATGTATAGTGAAAGCTGGGCTCGCTCTCTTTGACAGATAAAGAGCTTTCAGCGGGCTGTGCAGCTTCCCCTACTCCCTTTCTCTTCCCGCATGCACACTCACACACTCTCTCTCTCCACCCTTTACAAATCAAAGCCACGACGGTAATAAGCAGGCAGCTGGAGGGGTGGCGACGGCGGCTGCGGCGGCGGCGGCGGCAGCGGCAGCGGCGGTACAGGAGAGGGGCTGTGCGCGCACACATGTGAGGTGGCAAGGAAGCGCCGACTCGAGGAGAGTTGGCCAAAGTCCGAGTCCATCGTGCGCGTATGCACGTGTGTGTGTGTGTGTGTGTGTGTGTGTGGATGTCCGCGCGTGTGCAGTCGCGGGGACGATGGCGGATGATGCATTATTGAGTGGGACTCGGGCGTCGAGATGTGCGCTCCCGCTATACCCGTGTAATCGCATACATCCTCGCGAGCTCCGCTAATGGACTCCGTCCGAGCCCTCCTTCATATCGTCTCCGCGGCTCGAGTACGTGTGTCTGCGTCGCTCTCTCTCTCTCTCCCTCTCTCTCTCGAGCCTTTTTCTCTCCTGTACCGCCCCTTTGCTCCCTCTCTCTTTCTCTTCCTCTAGCCCTGTATATCTTTCTCTCTATTTCAAGCTTTGCATCAGAGATTTTCTCCTTGCGCGGAAAGCGAGATTTTCGCGTCGACATGTCATGCACGGACTTGGTTGGGCTCTCATTGCCTCGTCGACGAACTAGTACTACTGATAATTGAATGGTTTCTTTTCTCTTTAGAAATTTAACGTTGTAACAAATAGAGTGGCCAAATAAATTAACTGCAACAGCGAAACATTGAAATAGAAAAAGTTTTATCTATCTAAAAAAAAGTTGCCGGATTGTATTTGTATTTGTATTTGTTAAACCAGAAAAATTTACATAAGTAAATCCTACAGAAGGTAAACGCAGTTACCTGTACATAGGCTGGTACATAAGAAACTTAAAACTAAACTTAAAACTAAATATAACGAAAATAAACATTTCATAAACTATAGTGTTATATAAGGTTAACCAAGTAGTCCTAATTTATATATAGATCTTTTATCCCATAATAATTATATAAATCTTTTATCCCGAAACAATGAGATTTAATTTTATTTTTACATAATCAAAGTAAATTTCAAACAATTACTCAACCGTATCAAATTTGTACTGTAGTAAGATTCCTCTCTCAATTTTCTATATAAATAAAAAATTATATTACCATATATTTGCGAATACGTGTCTATTGCAAGATCTCAAAGAACTATAATAAACGGAATTGCTAATTTACTCCATTAATTTGAACTTTCCCATACGAGTTGACGACTGTGTGCCCAGTTAGCAATATTTTTTCACTTTTATAAAGAACGCGGCCGACACATCCACAAATATAAATCAGTCATCATAAAATTTCGTATTTGCGAAAATACTAATTCATCCCTTTCGCCGTGCAGTAAAACAAAGCAAACGAGAATGATAAAGTATATTTTTCGCTCTGAACAGCAGTAGCAGCAGCAGCAGCAGCAGCGGAGTATACCGTCGCCAACACGATAAACATTTCATTCAGAATTTAATACTCTCGCGCAGTACCGAATGATACTTTGAAATTTGCTTTATAATAGTCGAGATATCCGTATATATTTTTTTAAGGTACAGGGCCCGGACGCCTATCCGATTGCAAATATAGCTCGTAACGGGTATACGCGAGCGAAGCTTGGCCCTATAGCGTAGCAGTATCCCGGGATCGCGCGCGCGAGATGAAAAATAATCATGCGAGTAATTTAATTTGGGAAAAGCAGGAAAAATACTTGGTTGCCGGTATATACGCTCGCGAGTAAATGTAAAATAAATGCGCGCGCGAGACTGGCTCTGTACCTTCGATTTCCGGGACTCTCCCCGCCTGCCAGCCCCTCTAAAGCCTCTCGCTATCTGCCGCGAAAAAGAGTCAGAGAGAGAGAGAGAGAGAGAGAGAGAGAGAGAGAGAGAGAGAAAGCGAAAGCGAAATAGAGAGACGACGTAGTCTTCCATGTATGTATCCACACACGCGCGCGCGAACACACACATATATATATATACGTATTACCTACTCCTACGGACATCAGAGACGCGTTATTATTGGATTACATTTTTAATCCGGCCTCTCTTTCCAACCCGGGAGACAGAGAAAAAGCAAAAGCGAGGAAAGCGCGCTGCCGAGCGAGAAGAGAGAGATTCGCAAGCTCTCCCTTCCTCGCTCTCTCTCTCTCTCTCTCGTTTCTCCGCACCTCCTCCTCCTCCACGGTCTCATCCGCGTGCGCCAGGCGCTTTTTCTCTTCCCTGCTTTTCTCTGCTCTTCTCTCCTCTCCTCTCCTCTTCTCTCTCTCGCCCCCACGTCCTCTAGCAGCGGCGGCAGCGGCGGCACCGGAGCTCCTATATGTGTGCAGGCCCACCTCCCCTTGTACCTTCTTTCTCTTTCTCCTCGGCGCTGCTCTTGCCTGGGCTCGCGGGAGATATAGCGCGGGAGAGGCCACCTCCGCACGCCTCATCCCCCGCCTATCCTCTACTTTCGTATTCCGGATGGAATTACTATGCAGGAGATTTCATTTGTTATATATGCGCGCGAGCGCGCCACTACAAACGAGCACATTTTCGCTTAGGTTAATCAAATTACCGGGTGGACCTATGCATTTTGAATAGGCTCCGGCTCGCCACCTCTACGCTTCGCGCCCTTTACCCCCTCCTCCCCTCTTGTCCGTATTATGAGCTGTGCTGTGCCCCCCCCCCCCCCCCCCCCCCCCGAGTCCTTCTCCTATCGATACTTTGAGAGGACTGTCGCGGCTGTTTACTCGCGAAGACTCACGGAGATTTTAAATCTCGTTACACTCACTTAATCTTCAAGAATGATGTTCACATTGGGCCGGATCTTAACTGCATGCCTACGGCATCGTAGCAAAAACGCTCGATTTCATTGAGAAATCGTTGAAAAAATTTGGATTTCTAGATTCTATACGAATGCAAATTGAGATCTTGAAATTTGTTCGGAATATCACAGATATATTAATAAGTTATGCTTTCAAATAAACAAACGAGTAATGTTTTAATAATACCAACCAATAAAGCTTAACGAAGTAGATCTATGATGTATAAAAAAAATATAAGTCGTGAAATAATTTAAAAAAAACATTGACAGTTATTTGATATATTTTTATTGAAATAAAAAGCAATAAAATAAGATAAAGCTATTACAAACAGTAAAGAAGTTTTATTTAATCTTCGAGTAAAAGCAACTCATAGAAATGCCAAAGAAATTAGACTAACACTTATTCCGGAAAACTTCAACGATATAATTCTCATCGTAAATTTGAAATCATCACCATGGAGCCAAATTCGCAGAAATCATTGGCTTTATTGCTTGTGAAAGAGCGATCATCCCTCGTAATGATCGGTTATTATGGTAGCAAGTAGGCTGCGAAAAAAAGGCATCGCAATCTCATCTCGAACTCGAGCGATCGTAAATCACGATTAACGACAATAATTACAAGATTGGATAAAAGTTGTGCAGTATAAGCGAGGCGAAAAAGGAGTTTTTCAGCACACACGAAGCCCCGCGCGCGATAGCTCGTGCGCGAGAGTTGGGAACTTTGGTTTAATGATTTAACGCTTGCGCGCACACGGACTTTTTAAATCCACTATTTTAATCGTGAACACGCACGGATGCATGACTAGGCCGAATCTATTGGGACTCGAATACCGCTCAACTGATTTCTTTGGAATGGACGATTTTGGAATGACGATGCTCCTGTACGTCAGTTTTATTTTGTTGACAATGTGTCCAGGACACTTGGGCTTTTTATCCTCTTTGTAGGTTTTAACAACGGCTGCGACTATCATTGGATTGTGCGAAAGTCACGTATTTGTTTGATGCGGGCTCAATTCTTGTAGTATCATTGTAGATGAAGGCAGAGAGGCACAATATCTTTTCACCAAAATCCTTTATTACGCATTTGCATAAATGGTATAACAATTCAATATTTCATTATAGTAAAGTAATTTTTTTTTAATTTTTCACTCTAAAAAGAACCTTTAGAATTGTAACTTATTGAAGTTTGAAGAATTGTAGAAATTTGCAAACGTCTTATATTTAAGAACTTTTTACATTCGATTGCATAAGATTCTGCAACTTTCAAATCTTCTTTTTTAAATCACATTTCTGTAACTTTGGAAAGTCACTTATGCATTACATTTTGATGAATCATATTCAAACTCTTAATAAAATTTTTTGGAATAAAATATTACATGAGAAAAACTTTGGATCGCTTGAGTATCAGAAAATAAGTAAATTCAGTTATTATTGTTACTTTTTTAGGGAAATTCAAGCTTCTAAATTAAATCAAATGCTTTTTCTACTATTAAATAGAAAAATTCTCATTCCACATTTTCATTCGGTGCAATTAATCATCATAACCTTACATGGAACCATCAATAGCAATAGGTACTTTACAAAACCTAAAAAGGAAATCCTGTCGCATCAATACTTGTGTTGCGCCTCCTGGTGAAATTAAGGAAGCCCGGAAATCTGAGGCGCGCCTCGCGTCGCGGTTACAGAGTCGGAGACGCTACCTTCATGTGGACGCATCGAGCGTTAAGGAACTAATTAGCGCGTCGTCGGATTGAAAAGGCAGTAGCGGTTATTAACGAGGAAGACGGTAAAGATCCTTTGAGTGGTCGCTGATGCCGTTGCCGATGTTTTTATAGGTTTTACGCAAGGAAGCAGCGATCCTCCCCCACCCTTTTTCTCAGCGGCACCATCAGCGGCAGTAGCAGCAGCAGCAGCAGCAGCAGCAGCTCTCCTCGGCCGCGATACGGAGCTGAACGCGCGCGCGCACGCGCAACTTGTTAAAGGCCTATCTTTACGAGTTTTACTTTTGCGGCAACTCATCCACGAGTGTCTTAATGCGCCGTCTGCAGTTTTACGTTTGCACTTCATCGCCGGTTACTGCATTAATCAGCTCTCTGCTCTCTATTAACTTCGGCTTCCACGTATTCTTTTAACAGTTATGGTATAGCTTCCTATAATATAGATCCGATGTGCTATATCAAATGTTTATTTAAACTTGCATAGTTAGCTAAACTATTGATTTCTAAACAGATGGTTAAGAGTTTAATGTCTTGACAAAAACTATCCATCAATTTTAATCAATAACAATACGCAGCTCATCACACTTGATAGTCAGTTAATTTTATTTACTACTTTTATCGTGCCGGGTAATGGCACGGAATGTATTTTTTCAAATTGCCTTTGTAATTTTATTGTTCCTGCATCGAGTTATTTTACAGCGGCGCAATCGCACATAGCTTATTGTTGATTAAACAGTGATTATACGTCGCGAGGGTACTGCAAATCAAACGTGGCATGCGCTATGCCTCTTTTTTATTTTTTTTTAAATTCGAGTACACTTTCATAATAAAATAAAATCATATTTTGCAATTGACAAGAATTATGAATCAATAGCAGGTTGAATGGCAGAAGTGTCGGCTGCTTGCGCTCGCGGCTCTCGTGGACCCCCAAGCTTTCGTTCATTTACACGCGGCAATCCAGTATAGCCGAGCCCCGCTCGTTAATGCCTCGCAATTAAGGTGGCGTAGGCCATTAAAACGCAAAGGTAAATCAAAAAGCGAGTAAAATAAACATTCCAATACACAGATGCATATGAACGTATATCTCTCTTTCTCTCTTTTCCCCTCGCCCCGCGCGCGCCGAGGCCGAGAGTAGCGCGCGTATATACCAAAAGAAACGCGAAATTGAGAAACTTCGTATTCGAAATTTAATTTAAAGCGCGCGACTTCTGGAATAAAATTCACATCATTAGCAGCGATTAACATCTGAAGTGAGTTCTCCTTTTTTTCAAACTCGGGCAGGGAATAAAACTTTATTTCACGATTCAACATTATTTCTCGTTGCGACTAATGCGTACTCGATAAGCGTCGCGTATGCATACATCTCTTTTTTTAATAATGAAAAATCTTGTTTTTTTTTGTTTTCAATGTAAAATATGCATGGAAATAATTTATTGAAACGAGACGACAGGAAGTTTTCGTAAGATAACATTTTTCCGAGTATTCCCTGAAACAAATTTGATGTTCTCTCGGCAAACCAAATATTACAAAGTTTTATAACCGTATAACGTTAAAACTGTGATTTACGAACTCATCCGGTTTCAGTACGCTCTCTCCCGGTATACATATAACGACCGATGTTCGAGATACCTCATTCCGACAAAAAAAAACAAACCTTCTTCTCTATCGAATGAATATTTTTCTCTTGCCGTGGTTCTCAAAGGCATTTTTTTGCGTTATGAGAATTTTATCAAAATAATATATTTTATATTTACATCGATGCTTATGAATATTCATTATTCGGCACCTTTTTTGCGTTGATATAGCCATCAGATGGGAGTAGCAAAAAATTTTCATCGTCTTTATTTCGTATTATTTTGAACTACAAAAGTGTTTTAAAACTTAAATTATTCAAACATTATGAATATTGACCAATACAAGATAAAAAAAAATTTACGTCGCATATTTTCATTTGTGCAATGGCACATTATTTCATCAAATCATTTGATAAAATAAATGAATGTAGTATCCTGCTTCAATATTTCTCTTTACTATATTGATAAATCCAATAAGATTTTCAGTTTATTCAAGTTTATTGCCAGAATCACACCATTCATGTTTTCCCTATACGAAAGAAAATTTTTCCTCAACTCTTTCCAACCTCAGGCGGGAGTCAGCATGTTTTCCCTCCTGCAAGGATAAATCCCATAGCAGCAGCAGCAGCAGCAGCAGCAGCAGCAGCAGTAACAGCAGTAGTAGCAGCAGCAGGTCTGTCGTGCACCGAGGGCGGGCAAGTATGTGCCCTCGTTAATCGTTCACGGCGTACTGAGTTCAGACCCGATGCGTATCTTGTGGAGGTTCGGGCGAGTCTTGCCGCTGAAAGAGCAGGAGACAGATAGAAGCTTCGTAGCTCCGTGGCTCCGAGCGAGAGCGAGCGAGACAGATTGAGGAAAAAAGGGAGCAGGAGGACTGAGGCGAATTAGAGGCGCTTAATTATGCCTCGTATAGAGTTCCACACTCGCGGCTCACGTGTGTGTGTGTGTGTCCGGAGAATAAGACGATTCTTATGGGAGCTGAGATTCAAAGTAACCGATAAGCCATCATGTGTGTGTCTGAGTGTGTATATATGTGTGCTTCAGCGCGACCCTCTTCCGGGCGTTTACTCCTCTCTCACACCTGATAGCCTCCGGGGTCTTCGTCTTCGTCTCAGGAGAGCTGCCTGCAGTGGCAGCAGCAGCAGCAGCAGCGAAAACCGAGCCGCTGGTATCTCATAGAGCTGGCGAGAAGAAATCTTCCGCTACGGAGTTGTGGCGTACTTCCGGTCTCGCGTGCAGCCTGATTCGACGCCGATTGTCTAGCCGACCAAGTCTCTCTCTCTCTCTCTCTCTCTCTCTGTGTGTGTGTGTGTGTGTGTGTGTGTGAGCTTCTTCTTCTTTTCTTGCGTCACGAGATTTCGAATCTCGGGAATTTCATGCTGATCCTCATTAAGATAGGCAGTAGCTCGTTTTTATTCGGCGAAACTAACCGCTAGGCTCGCGCCCATTTCGTCAAACTTTTCGAATAGTGATTTACGCACCGGAGCAGTTTGCTTTTGCTTTTGCTTTTACATCAGCTAGAAGGGCCTGAAATTTGGTTGGTACGAGCGAAGAGGAAGAGTGGCGACATACAAGCAAAGTTTGATTCTTGAGAGAGAGAGACGGAGAGAAAGAGTAGCGAGTGTCCGCGCGCGCACACTCAAAGTCATACGTGTGTTATTAAAGTTCCGCAGTTTGCCGGTGCAGCTGTTTTGCGTGGTTTCTTCAGAAAATTGCCTCCTCCCGGTCGCTGTTGTTGTTGGCTCTTGATGTTGGAAGAGAGAGAGAGAGAGAGAGAGAGAGAGAGAGAGAGAAGAAACGGTCAGGCATGACAGGCAGGTCCAGGACGGACAGGATATGACCTCCCCTTGGCGTTACTTCAGCTCCGCCGTCATCGCGTCGCCCCGAAATGAGACCACTTTGACTGTTCAACCACTATCGCAAGTCGTTCACAGCTCCTCTCTCTCTCTGTCTCTCTCCTCTCTCTGCCTCTCCGGCGACGCTCATCTCGGAAATTACTTCCGGTCCCCGACGTTACGCACGTTGTGTCTCTCACATATATGAGCCTATACGAGGTAGCTGCTTGACATAAGCTCACGCACGAACGCACGACCTTTCACTCATGATTTCATCATTTCCACTGCGAGGCGGTTCAAAAGGTCGCTCTCTCTCTCTCTCTCTCTCTCTCTCTCTCTCTCTCTCTCTGTCCCTTTCACTCTTTCTCTCACGTGTACGATGTACCTAACGAAGCCTCGGCGACGCTCCCGCGACTTCCGCCACGCGTTTCTCTTGCAAAATGTATCGCACGGCCAATTTGGAATTGAAATCCCGTGGGTGTGCGCTTGTATGCGCAGCTGAACAGGTCAATTTCCAACGTGATGACAAAAATAATGGCTATTTCACTTGTGATTCTGTGCGTAGCTCTCAAGCTCCCTCAGCTAATGTATCGTCATTATTTTTTATATGATTAAGTTCTTTTAAAAGATACATGGTTATATTTATTTACAAAGCGATGGGAAAGTGTTATAATAAATATATCATAGTGGATAGAATAGAACCAAATCGCAAAAACTCACGTCTCAAATAATAAATTTTATTGCTCAATGAGATTTTAATGTCATAATTAGCTTCGTAAAATCATGTCATAACGTATGGTATCCACAAAAAGCGCACGTAATACAAAGAAAACGAATAAAAAGGCAGCTGTTTTCAAGAATTCTTCTTTCGTCAAAAGCGCATATTGCCCAACGATTCGCCGTTCTTTTCTCACGGGCACACGCGCGCGGACTCACAAGAGTCAGGTTCTCAAGTGCAAGCGTCAGCAACGGCAGCACACGCACCACGCGAGCCAATCAATAGCCGCGAGTAATGAGCAGTTTCGCGATCTGAAAGGCTACGCGCGGTATGGCCTCTAGCTCCGCCTTCGCATTCCCGGCAAAACACAGTCTCATCGCGAGCGGCTCGGATGGGAATGGATGCGGCTGCTTGTATTATATACCCCTTTCAACTGCCAACTCGCGATGGGTTGAAAAACGAATTCTGGCCAACGAAGCGCGACCCGCGTTAGAGCAGCGACTAGTTAAAAAATTATCAGCCCTCTTCTTTAAAGGCTCGCCCCATGAGGACAAATCGCTTCGATTCATGCCGGTAATACGAGCGAATTAAAAATTCTGTACTGTCACGCTTCTGACGAGTGTATAACACGATTTCCTGCGCGCTATAGAAGTGTATTAAGTATAAAAGTCGTCGAGGATTCTTGTCTTTTTCTTTCCTGCAGTGTACTGAGCATACAACAAATCTCTCTCTCTTTCTCTCTATTCTCGGAGACTCTTCGCCAAGTGAAAAGACGCGAGAGTGATTTTGAAGAGGGCAACGGGCATGACCGCGGTAACAATGGACACGTTAACGCGATGTCTCGGCGTACAGGAATCTGTCAATCCGTGTGCACGTCGCCCATGAAGAGAGAGAAAGAGAGAGAGAGAGAGAGAGAGAGAGAGAGAGAGAGAGAGAGAGAGAGAGAGAGGAGCGAGCCTTCCTACTTCTTCGCCCGGGTTCTCATGTGCCATGAGAGAAGCTTCCGGGGAATTCAGCATCGTACCTAATGACACGCACCGATTCATCTCTCTATTTCTTCCTTTTCTATTTATTTTATTTCAACTCTTCCTACTTCCAGTACAATTTCGTGTGTGTATATAATACCTTATTTGAGCATTCATTTTGAATAATCGTAGTTTTATGCCTAAACCTCTTCCCGTACTTAGCCACATGCGCGCTCGAATGACCCTTAATGTAGAATTCTAATAAGTTTTTTAACCATTTGTTTCGCCAAATGAATGTAATTTGATAATAATAACTCGAATCACTTTTGAATTAAATTTTATGTTAATTTGAACAATAATATTGTGATTGAACTTTGATAGAAATAATATTTTTATATTTCGTTTTTGGTAATATCGTCCTCATTAATAAGCGCAGCCATTAAGCACTCGTGAGATATAAAGAAATTGCGGAGATTATAACTCCCAATATAGTCTATTCAAGTCCCCATTTCCTTGCGCAGCTCAGCTCCGACCGCAGCTCGTTTCCTGCTCTTCGAGTATGATTAATATAAAATAAATGATTGTTCGACATCCGGTCCCACCGACGCCTCATTTCGCATCAATTCCTTTTATTTGCCTTCCTGTAGTGCTTTCCTCTTATTCATATTCCTCCTCCTCCTCTCATTTATTTCTTTCTTTTTTACATAAGCCGCGATCATTCCGTGCAATTTGTTTGTCAAACCATCAGTACTTTCACGTCTTGTTTCACGTAGTTTCATGGTCATTGCCAATTGTAGTTGTTCCGAGAAACTCTTTATGTATATACATATAGATATACCGCCAGCGAAACACTCCTTAAATTAATACGTAACCGCCGCTCCGACAAAAATAATCGCATAAAAAATTATCCGAATCGCAGGGGCACAATCGAGTGATAAAATTCAGTTTGCCACGAGTCAAACGACACGTAAAACGATTCCGTTTCCTGACCCGCCCGAGGAATTCCCAAGGACGGAACTGCCGCTATCCCGTTCGACTCTCCCTTACATAGGATCGCAGGAAACGACGTGATTGGAAAACGTGCGCAAAAGACTACGGCTTGCGCTCGTGTCTGCGATTCCGGGGGCGAGAAAAGTTCGAAGGGTTCGGCTGGAGGGACGTAAGAGCGAAATCAAGCGAATGCCTCTAGAGGAGAGAAACGTCACGGCTAGAGAGAGAGAGAGAGAAGGAATTTTCCTTTCGCCAAATCGACGGATACCTCGGCAGCGAAAAAAAAACGGATTTACAACCTGTTGATCGGGGTTGGCGGTACCCACTTAAAGATTCCCCTCGATATTGAAAGAATATCCGAACGCGCGCGCGCGCGTGCCCCAGCGAATCTCTCTCTCTCCCTCGCGTCTGCGTGTTCGACTGTTCCTCAATGCCTTGTAAATATAAAAGTCCGGATATCGAGTGAAAGAGGGTTCTTAGGCGAGACGCGAGCAGAGGAAAAAAAGGCGGTTTCAGCCCACTTACTCGAGGATTGGGACACGACCATGTCGTATTTTATGCCTCATCTGTTTATTTGCTGCGTAGAAAAACACTGCTTTTGTCAATGTTTGCCTTGAATCTTTCTTTTTTCTTAGCTTTCCTCTAGTATGCCGCGAACAAACATGTGATTTGTGTCGAACGTTTAACTTGTTAATAATTACATAATGTCGCAGTATCCATTTTTTACATAATATTAATTCCTCGGCATTTGTTTAATTTAATAATTTACTAATTGCATCTAAATCGATTTTTGTTAAAATTGAAGTAGTTGTCAAGGTTCATTATATCATTCTCAAAAAGTAAAATAAATAAATTTAATGGCCACAATAAAGACTCAGCTTTTTTAATTTTCACTATTGTCAGATTACAAGGCATACCATCAAATTGTCGATACAATTTCATGAATGTAAAAATATAGTTCAATAGATCGAAATGTGGTTGTTCGTTCAAAAAATTTATCCATCTACCAGTACTCTGATAAATTAACTATTTCGTTAACTATCTCAGCAAACACAATCGTTAAATATTGAGGCCGATTGACTGTTCAGCGGTTTGTACATAAGAAAGAGATGAAGTCGTGTTTATCCTATATGTTGCGATGTAATCGATATAACCGAGAGAGAGAGAGAGAGAGAGAGAGAGAGAGAGAGAGAGAGAGAGAGAGGAGATCGCTTGACATCGTGGAAATAAACGTTTATCCGTGTAACGGCAAGGATAGATAGAGAGAGAGAGAGAGAGAGAAAGAGAGAGAGAGAGAGAGAGATAAATATTAGTTTATTTGCAAATATATACAAAATTTGAATGGTAACAATATACAAATGTGTAAATAAGGTTTTACAGTATATACAAGACAGTCTTCATGTTTCATTAGTCTATAATTATTGCACTTAGTTTCTGTCCATGATATCACAGTATAAGTTAAAATATAATACAAAAATCAGTCTTAAAATGTTTAAATAAGGTTTTACAGTATATACAAGACAGTCTTCATGTTTCATTAGTCTATATAAAATATTGCACTTAGTTTCTATCAATGATATCACAGCATAAGTTAAAATATAATACAAAAATCAGTTTTAAAATGTTTAAATAAGTAATATCACAGAGTGTCTTCTTTTAAAATACAAATAAACAAGGTAAATCATGGCAGTCTATATCTATCGGTCAATTGTATTCTAAAATTTCACTCATTGCACACATACACCCACTCACGCTAATAAATACACTCACACAATTAAAACGTTGTATACGGGACAAAACAAAATAAGTTAACATAAAGAAAACCCATCTGCAAGTCCCCCTGTGTGGATGTAAGTCTAAAAAAGAGAGAATAAGAACAAATATTTGGCGCACTAGGGTCACAGGTCCAGCCTCTGGATGACTAGGGGTAGAGCTCGAGGAGGTGTTTAAAGACCGCCGTTTTAAATCCGCACAGCGATGGTAGGTTGCGCAGACTTATTGGTAGAGTTCCAATAGCGCGCACACTGGACGTGGAGAGAGAGAGAGAGAGAGAGAGAGAGAGAGAGAGAGAGAGAGAGAAACACACTCGATTTTGCTATTCATTAAAGCCGTCGGTGGGTAAACAAACACATGTCTCCGCTGTATACTCCACGCTGATCGCATATGTAGGTCCGCCACCAATGTGTGTACAAACGGCAATATATAGCTGCGCGTTGTACACACATATAAGCACTCGTACATAAGTGTGTGGATATGTGATTAACGTTGGAAGCTTGACGTATAACCACCTCGATATTCAGAGGGTGCGAGCCGCGCGAGCTGCAACCACCCCTCCTTTTGTTCAGCAATTCTCTTCCCTTCCGCAGCCCGCGCGTGTACATGCAGCGTTTCCATCGCGCGGTGCAAAAGGCCATCGATTGGCCGGATTCGCATTCGGAAACGGGCCACCGATGCTTCTATCCGCGTCTCTCCGCTTCGATTTATCTCTCTCCCGTAAAGCCGCGGTGACTCTTTCATTCCGTTCAAACTGCTGCTTAATGTCTCGTGTCTGCTTCGACCAGCTCGCTCGACTGACTAAACGATTTTATTTGCGCGCCGTCAGTACGAAAATTACTTTTACTGCGACCGCAATAATTAACTGCAACATTTATAAGATTCATTTTCTTCAGCTGACAAACGTGTGAATTATTGTTGAAAAAAATTGAGATTCATTATTGCTTTTTAATTATGCAATTAATAATAATGATGCAAACGATTGTGCAGGACAAATAATTTCCATCATTTTAATTGATAAACATGGAGAAGCTAATGACCGTTGACCGACCATTAATGAATTACATTTTTCTCAATCACAAATGCGCCACCGCAATAAAGCGCAGCAGTTAAGCGCGACAAAAGCCCCGCTCTGGTTTTTTTTTCCAGCTTTGCATCGCTCCCAGGCCACGGGAGTATATGCAGGCAGGCGGGCGCGCGTATAGAGAGCCACACGACACGGTGTTGTTTGAGTTCGGAGAGGGCGAGGAAGAGGAGGAGGAAGAGGAGGAGGAGGAGGAGGAGGAGGAGGAGGAGGGTGCGTTCCCATCGTTTCCCTCGGGAAGCTATCGGCTCGCGTATCGAGAGAGGGAGAGAGAGAGGGAGTAGGAGGGTTGAAAACCGTTCAGGGTGTCCCGAGGGCTAGAGGTGCGGGATATCGAAGGATGGAAGGAGGAGGGAGGACATGCAACAAGTAGTTCGGTTTTCAAAGCCCATTGAAATTGATGGCTTTCCCATACCATGACAAACTCCAGCCGCTGCAAGCTCCGGGGGCTGTCTCTTTCTTTCTCTCTCTCTCTCTCACTCTCTGTCTCGCCCTCTCTCTCATTCTCTCCCTCTATCCCTCTATCCCTCTATCTCGTACGCGGCAAGCTTTTATCGATAGCGCGCTGGTGTGTGTGTGCAGGTGGATTTGCCGCCGCGGTGTGTGCGTATAATCGAAGGGGTGGAGGAGCCGCCGCCGAGGCGAGCTTGCGGCTTTTATTACTGCATTTTCACCTTGTCACGGCTTTTCGCTTCGACACGCGCGCTGCTCGCTGAGCTGCTGCTGCTGCTGCCACCCACTGCTTTTCCCGCTCCATCGAACACCTGCAAGCTGCTGCTGTTGCTACTGCCGCTCTCGTGCTCTTTCATTTCTGCTCTCTTGGATTTATCGACGATGGTAGGCCAATTATTCCTTTTTGTTCGCGCTACTCGACTCCCTCTCTCTCTCTCTCTTGCTTTTTATTCCCGATGCGACGCAAGCGTTAAAAACATTTCAATCTTTTTATCT
>UELV01135855.1:0-19940 GCA_900490015.1 Megastigmus stigmatizans | reverse complement strand
TCTCTCTCTCTCTCTCTCTCTCTCTACTTTAGCGCAACCGCGTATTTTCGAATTCTCTTTGACTCAATTAGCGAATATCGCTTTATTTACTCCTATACGTATTTGCACGATAATTCAGCCACCGACGCTCATTGATCGACGTAATTGCGAATATTCTATGTGTATATGTACACGGTGATATTGGAATAATGGAAAAGGTCATAGACACGCGATTCCGCAATTGTAAATGGCAGCGAGGAGCTCATTACCGAGTGGTATAGGGCTTATAAAACGCATTAAGCCTTTTGCGCCCGTATGAAGCCATGATCGCTGATGCAGCCGGCATGTAACGTGGAACGGCTGTTCGGTTGCGAAATACGCGTAAACAGTGAAAGACTGAACGATCGCGATCGAGATGCGACTTTACGAGGATATGCAGTCGATTCCTGGAGATCCGTGCTCGCGCCTCTCTCGTGTGTAATACACTTATAATGAGAGCTTTGCGAGGCAATAAACGGGAACATGTGTCGAAAGGTCTGAGATAGGCAAATTCTCCAGTAATAGACGGACGTTTATACTCGCAGTGGGGCATTACGTTATTAATTAATATTGCTTGCCGAGTTAATCATTCTTATTTCGATGTGTCTTTATTTCGCGAGACCGCGTATATAAATGTGAGGGGAAAAGATTACGGTGCGAGATAGTCTGAGAGGTTTTGCATTCTATTAAGGAGGACTTCCACAGTCTCTTTCTCAATGCTTTAAACTGTTATATTACTTTGTTCTACGCAACGGCATTCTTGAACTTTCTTTAGATTTTAATTTCATGCACGATGTGGTAATGGCTTGAATGCATTGCTGGAGCACCAAAATCATTACCAAATGGGTTTTGCTCGCTGTACAATCACAAGATTAGCGTTGGAGTACGAAGGACTTCGATGTTTGCATAAATCCATGTCAGCTTACTGTTTTTATTATATTTTATTTTATTTTTATTCGTTTTTTAGATGTACCAATAATAGTTTATTAAAACTAATTTCTATTTTCTAACATTTTAAGCACTATTTACCTCAAAGTTATTTTAACAGTAATTTAATATCATATTAAATTTGTTTTATAAATATAAATAATCAAAGCTTTAAAAATTACATAACCATTGAAATAAAATTTAATTAGTATAATATTTATACATTATTGCAGTTTAAAAAAACGATAAAAATAATTCTTCGCTCAACTTATTTAACATTATCTCTATTGTATTATGATAAAGATGTGTCGTAAATATATTTTGCTTAGAAAAATGATTAGCCAAAACACGTGTTGATCGTTAACTAAACTTTGTATCAATCACGCCATACAAACATCGCCTATAATTACAGAGAATTTTTACGAAAATAAACAAGGCATAGAAAAGACAAAAAAAATTGAGCATTCTAAAAATTGGGCTGCATCCCTTTAATTACAATACATCGCTGACAGTGTTCGATCCGTTTTTAATAACAACATTTCATCCGGAGATGCAAGGCAATTCTCTCTCTCTCTCTCTCTCTCTCTGTCTCTCTTTCTGGAGTTTGCCCCGGACTGTAAGATATAGTCTCGTCGAGAACAAGGTGTGCAGCTCGCAAGATTATTGATTAGTTCGGCGTAGCCGGGGCGATCGGCAACGGTGATCCATCAAAGGGAACCTGCGGCCCCGCAGCTTCCACCAGGCGGCGCATCATCCGGTTCCTCTTTCGGCCCCAGCGTGCACCTTACGCTCTCTGCGCGAAGGACGGTCTTTAAAAACGCATTACCCGCAGCCGCTTCTCGGCTCCCTTTTCTTGCAACTTGGCTCGGACTGCTCCTGCGGCCGCGGGACGACCAATAAGACCGATATACACCGATCGTTCGGATCGTTCAATTATTTTGCAATCAGCGACCATATATAGCAGTCCATTCTCACGCGTTCTCACGTGTATTCCCTTGTTTTCTGCTCTCGCCTCTGCCTCTTTTTCTTCTACTTCGGGTTTTTTGCCCTTATATGTGCGCCGCCGAGTCACTTGATATCCGCTGTTCGCCGACTTTATTCACGATACTCAATGACTCGTGTACCGCTGGACGATATAAACTTGTTTGTCGACTCCGCTACTTCCTGTCGCTGGATTTGGAAACATTGCCAGCTCATTATTAACACTTTCTATCGTATAATTATAGCTCACGCGGTATTTTAATTCGTTAGAAAAAAAGGCTTTTATTGCCAGGCAGATTAGCACATTGATTAGATAGCTTTTTTGTCTACATTTATACCTGTATAGAAAGTAAATGAAATATGCCAGATTCGAGCAGTTTCAAATTTATCATTCGAAACTCGCGTTACCTCAAAACGTGCGCGCTTACAAGATATATGCATTTTCCGTCGCGTTTATTAGCTAGCGAAAAGAGACGATAAAATCAGGGGAGCTGCAGTTTAAAGAGTTGGACGCGCGCGCTCTGCCGCAAAACCGCAAGGCAACTCGTGTGCTTCGGCAGTATCTTTCTCCTGGCTTTTTAATTGTGTAATCGATAACGATAGGGGAGAGGGGGACACGCGGAGGTCTGCAGCAGTCGAAAAGTCGCAGAAGGGAGGAGAGAACGAGAGAGAGAGAGAGAGTGAGAGAGGAGGGGGGGGAGCATGAGTCAGTAGTCGCATGCACGAATCGCCGATGGAAGTGCAGCTCGCAGCGCTGCAGCTACCGGCTTCTCGCTGATAATCAAATTCTGCGAGCTGGGCCCCATGACGAATCGGGGCAATTAAGCGTCCGATCGCCGTGGCACGATAAAACGACAGTTGTTCACGTCGATTCGCTCGCAGCGTTCCATACTGCATGTATATATATATGTACTCGCGGTGATCGTCCAACTGACGAAACCTCATTTCGAATTTACAACCGCGCGCCGCGTGTGCAGTACACACGCGAAACTCGTTACTCTTGCCGTTTTATCAATTTCTTATCGGATTAATTATAATTTTTATCTGCCCTGTGCAGTGCAGTGCGCTACTATTGTGTGTACGTTGAGCAGGCTGCACACCTACACTGCACACGGCTTCCTTTTCTTCCCTTGGCAAAGCCGACGAGTCTCGTGCAGATTTTTCGTGTTTCAATATAGCGTGAAAAAAGGACGGAAAGAAGGATCAGAGAGGTCCGGTCGACGAAAACAATTATATTTCCATTAGAGTGTGCGGCGGCGGCGGCGGAGCTGGAGGAGAGTCGGTGCCGCCGCCGGGATCTCCCTCAACTCTTTGAAATCCCATGATAATCATGCGGTGCGCTTGCGCGCGCGACCTTCGCCGGAGAGGCGGCGCATCATCGACTCCGCGGTTTCTTTAATTTCCAGTCATTACCGGAGGGATACGCACACACACACACACACACACACGCGCACGCGTACACAGTCGTATGAGTAAAAAAAAGCCTGTTGGCCGTGTTCGCTTCAGCGTTAACGACACAGACACTGCAGGGACGGGGGAGAGGTCGATCACTGTCGAACGTGTTCTCGCACACACATCCACATACACTCATACACATACGTATTATGCGCAGACGGACGCACGAAGTGTCGGATTTCGGAGCGCGCCGAAACGAATAGTCTCAATTTTTCATCGAAATCATTTTCTCCTCCCGCTTCGATTTAGATCGGATGGAGGCTAGGGGGAGAAAGAGAGGAAGCGACTCGGTGGAGCCGACTAATAAGGCCGTGGCCCTGCGATGTGGCACTTTTAATTATCTGCGAGCCAGTCATCAATCAGATCGCATGGCTTCTCTCTCTCTCTCTTTTACCCCTCCACGCGTCTCTCTTACTGTCCCTTTTCTTCTGTTTATTTCTTTCAAGTCTCGGCAGGCAGAATTATTCGCGCGCTGCAGATCGGCAGTCGGTGGTTCTTTTATCTTACCTGCCTCCCGGCGCAGCTGGAAACGCAAGGGCGCAACCACCTCTCTTCGAGGCCATCGATTTATATTGCTCCGGCGATTATTATCGATTGGATAATTCGGCTCTGTGTGTATCAGACCATCTCTTCCCCGCGTTCTCGGTGTGTATTCTCTCTTTCAGCGGTAATCGAATTCAGTTTTTCTTTCTTTGCACAATAAGCTCATTTCAGAAGTAATTGGAGACGTATATATGAAAGCAGCATCCGACTCTTTTCAAGATTAGTTAAATATGTTGCTGTATGAGCTCTTTTCTGTTATCGCCTCGCGAAAAAAAATATTTTGCATCTAATACTTATTCCAAGTTCAATTAAATTAATATTCTAAGATAGTTTAAATATTATTCAATTGATGTAATTATATTGTTTATTTTCATTTGTAAAACAGATAAAGTTTGTATTGCAACATTTTAAGTAGGTATTAAATGATTATTTTTCTCTTTTTATTATTTCTGTTAGAGATATTTAATATTGCACTACCGACTTTAATTTGACTTGTATGCATGTATATCATATGACAATGAATTTCATAAAAATTTTAAGTCACATTATCAGCGGTTTGCCTAAATATTTGTTTTTGGAAATCATGCTGTTAAAATTATCATACTTTATAAATAAAATTATTTAAATTAATTTAAATTATGAAAATTAAATCAACTGTTAGGTACATTGCATAATAATTATAAATAATATAGGTATGGTTTCATTTCTTTTCATTCATGTTTACATAAAAAGGCATTATTATCTTAATCGACAGACTGTGATGAATTTGAAAAAAATTTAGTATAAAATATACATACAAAGCCATGTGCTCGTTTTCTTTTCAGGTGTATAATTTTACTTCGGCTATTCAAATATTTCTGTAAATATAGTTGTGTTTTATAAATACAGTAAAAATACATAAATACAATTCAGAATATTAAAATTTTACGTTCGAACCTTAAATGTAAATTACTCGATTGTAATAACTTGTGTCTGAGATCCACTCTAAAATTTCGTGAAAAAATAATATTATTTGAACCAGTATATTTCTCGGTTCATTCTTTGGTAAACAAAAGATCTCGAATACTACTAGTAGAAGAGCAATAGTCATTCGCAAAGCTCCGTTCGAAATCAAAATTGAAAATAAATCGCGCGCACTCGTTTAAAAGTAATTGAATGCAGTTATTGTTTACGAGGGCAATGAATATAAAAAAAAGGAAGCATCGGGCTAAGTAATGCAAAGAAGCGAAAGATTTGAAGCAGCATAGGAGAGGGATATAGAGCTGCTGCTGCTGCCGCTGTTGCGCCGAGGTAGCTTGGTATAATAATATTATTCGTATAGCCCGAGTTTATCGTGTACACGTTCACTTGGTATTCCATTTCTCCGTCGTAAACAATAATGCTCTTACGAGTGAGTGAGTGAGTGAGAGAGAGAGAGAGAGAGAGAGAGAGATTCCGTTGGTAGGGAGAAAGAGAGGGCAGCCTGAAATATCACGATCTCCTTTATTTTCATACGAAATTCGAATATCGTCCCCTCATGTGGAACGATTCGAGTTTCACGAAGCTCGGAAGTTGCGTGTCCATTGCGCCGAGGAAAAGAGCGGTCGACGGCTCTCTCTCTCTCTCTCTCTCTCTCGCTCTCTGTACATGCTCGACTTCTCGAGTTCATTGACTGTTTGCTGTCTTGTCCCGAGAGTCGTAAAACAGGGACAGAGAGCGAGACAATGTGCGCGAAGCGGGGATATCTAGGCTTTAAAAAAAGGGGGGGGGGAGAGAGAGAGGAGGAGGAGGTAGGAGAAGGCTTATTTCTTTACTTGCGTAATCCGGTACTCGGTCTCCGGGCCCCGTTGCGTGCCGCCGCTGCCGCTGCCGCCGCCGTAGCTGCAAACCGCGAGATCGCGTTATTTGTAACGTAAGAACACCGACCGAGAGAGAGAAAGAGATAGCAGCAGCGACAGCAGCAGCATCAGACGTTGCAGCTGGGGCCGCGCGAGCGCGAAATTATTAGTATGTGCAATTAGAATGAATGATTGTTTAGTTGTTTCGTTCTGTCCCGGCGAGGCGCTAAGTGCCAAGAGCTGCCAGAGGTAAACTGCGGTAGTACTGTGCTGCACGAGAGCAAGCCAAGGAGAGTCGGACGTCGCGCGGTGCAGTGCAGCCGACAGCTGGCGCCGCCGACTGCCTGCCGCGGCCTAGCCTCCAACTAACAAAACGCTCTAATTCGCGCTCTCCACCGTCTATGCGAGAATATTGCCGCGAGTGCTGCTATGATTCAGATATTAACTCAGATGACGCTTTCTGCGATCGTTGCAAAAATTGCCCTTCGGGATCAACTTTGTTTCACGTGTTTATAGTTTTACGTGTATTATTTTTTCGCACGATTCTCAACAGTATTTTTTCAATGTGTATTTTGACTTTACTTATTTTGAATTTCACTGAATAATTATAAAACTACGATTTTAATGCTGTATTCAAAAAACTGTTGGTGTACAAATATAAAATAAAGGTGATTAAACTAATTTTGAATATTACGTTACGAATGGTCCGAGTTCCTAATTAAAGAGATTAGTTTAATGAAATATTGCAGAACGATTAGGGACTTTCTTAAATCTAATGCCAACTATTTGATCAACATAGAGCATATTTCAGAAAATTTTGTTATGATATGAAAAGTCAGTTTGAGAGATTTAGTTAAATAGTTTATCTAATCCACAATGAGTTTACTGAAATATATTTTAGTCTGTACTAAATCTTGTTTTTTACCCTTGATTTAAAAAATAAAGTCTTAACGCTGAATTTATTACACTTAACAATTTTAGGTTTTCATAACGACGCAATTTTCAATTGTTGCGAAAATTTTCTACTTACGCATCGCATAAAGAAAATAGATGATGTTTTAAGCAAAACTCACAAGTACAATCAAAAATGATTTACACTCTAAATATGATTTCTCAACAAATGCAATTTATTTATAAATATATTGCAAATGCTATATAGAAATTGAAGTTTTGAAGCCAAGCCAAATGTTTTAATTATCTTAAATTCTTCATCGTAATAATTCGTTGCTTCCTATATGCGCATTTTCTAGTATTAATAGCAATAAATTATTGATATTTTAAGCAAAGCAATTTAAAATTCCCCCTTCCTTTCTACGAAACTAAACGAAAACCGAGTAACATTTCATTTCCTGATCATTAACCCAGCATCAGTCATCCCGAGCTAAATTTCAAAACTCTTTCCACGTAAAATCCATCGTCGTTATAGACTGTAGCTCATACGGACTGTGTCTGCTGGTACGTAAAGTCTAGTCTTCCACTCGTGTCGTCGACAAAAAAGTTGGGCGGACTCGTCCTGTGGCAGTAAGAGAGAGAGAGAGAGAGAAGCGGTTGAAGCGACAAATGTTTTCCATCATTTATCGTGCGCAGCGAGGATGACTCCAGGTAGAAAAGCACACACGCGCGCGGTGCCCAACGCACGCCTTTGCCAAGGCTCGGCTCGACTAAAGACCGGGAAAGAGAGACGACCGTCGAGATAATGTTTTGCGGCAACAGGTGAGCTGCAGGTGCTAGACCTGAATGCCGTCCTCGTCCTGCATACATGTACGTCTAGCGAGCCAAGGCATTTAAGGATCAGCTGTTCTCCGATCCACTTCTAGGCTCTGGAAAAAAATTTTCATGGCGTCTCAGTAGTACGTTACAACGTAATAATAAATAAAAGATTGTATTTATTTACAGTAATCTTGAAAAAAAATCAGGATATTTCATTCAGTTTAGAACTGTGAATTCACCTCTTCCAAGTATAGGACAGATTTCAAAGAAGTTAATTTTCGAAATGTTTTAGGTAAAAAGACTTTGTGGCTTGATTTCATTGTATCAGTTACTTTCCCACGAACTTACGAGAATATGGCCCGCGAAAAGAAGCACGTAATTCGATAGAACCGAGCCTTTCGTTTCTTTTTTTTTTCTTTTTGTCAATATAACAAGTTTCTACTACGTGTTTTGAGAAATCAAACTGTTGTAATTATACATTTTACAAGGTTCAAGAATGAATGGCCTATAAAAATGCATGATTTACAGGAGTTTTTTTTCGGTATATCCCCGGCTGCAAGAAGGAGAGGAGAGGACAGCAAACGCACAGAGCGAGTCCATGGCGCAAAGCGAGTAAACGTTTCCAGCGAAGCAACGAAATCCAGCGATTAATCAAAGCGATCGAGTTTTTTTTAACGAGAACTCGTTGCAGCAGCAGCGGCAGCAGCATAGATTCTAAAGCACCGGCGCTCAAAGGCCTCGGGACGCCGAGAGTCGCCCAGTGAGTCGCAAAAGGCATCGAGAGTAATCAAGAGCCTATAATTTAGCCCGATCGAAACGTCGGGTATAAGGTGGAGAGAGAGAAAGAGAGACAGAGAGAGAGAGAGAGAGAGAGAGTGGGGGGGGGGGCATCAGACTTAACGAACAAAAACGCTCGACTTGGTTTTTCGTGTTAAAAATCATTACGGCGATGCAGCTCTTTCGGCCGTTTGCTCACTCGCTCGCTCGCTCGCTCGCTTGTGCGCGCGCGCGTGCATTTCGCGATATTAACGATTCCCTAGAAGAACAATTTGCCAGGCGCATAAACTTTCTCGAACTCTCTCGCTCGCTCACTCGCGCACTATTATCGCACGATAAAACGGCTCCGGCCGAGACCTAATGATTCCCGCTTCATCTCGAACTATATCAGCTCGTCCATCGTGTGTAAACTGGTGCGTCTCCGAACGTCGCCGCCGCCGCCGTCGTCGCGGACTCAATCGTAAACGCTAATTTTGAATTGCTGCACGTTTATTCGATAAATGAAATACGCGACGGCTGCGATTTAAGAGCCTCGGTCATCGCTGCTGCCCCCTTACTTCCTCAAAAAGGAAGCCTCGCGCACCTTTCGACTTTATTATCGACTTTATAAAGCACGTACACTAATGTGATTTATGTCCTCGCGGTCTGTGCCGAGATTAATAAGATCCATTAAGGACCGCGGTTAACTATTTTTCCACCTGTCGCGTCTTTTGCTGCGCTAAAGCGATCCGCTGATTGTGGAGTTGCCGCAATCATCAGCGAGTATTCGAATTGCCGATATAATTCGATTATTATGTTGGAGAAAATTGTTCGAGACGTGCGACGTATGCAATCAGCTACAACACGATACTGCAGCATTTAGTGTATTTAAAGGTATTTTACGCAAAATCCACATTATCATCGAGAGTTGTCTTAACTCCACAGCGGCGATTATTTTCCCTTTTATCACCAGAGCACGCTCAGACATTCCCAAATAACATGAAATATTTCACATCCAGAGCGCGCGCGATACCTTGAAATTTCCCCGGTATAAGTTATTGTTCCGCGGGTATTCCTCGCTCTTCTGTTCTCTTCTTTTTTTTATTGCGAGCACACAGGAAAGCTCGAGCATCAGGCACCTCTGAGCGAGCGCGGGGAAGGAACAGGTAAAACGGCAAAGCCGCACCGGGACGTTACGTTGAATTTATCCGCGCGCGCGCGGCTCACTTACACACCCACACCCACATATATGTATACGTATGTATAGAGGCGGAACGCTCGCTCGCTCTTGCCCTAGGTATCCGTCTATCTTACTTTATCCCTGGGACGCGCGCCGCGAGCAGCGCCGTATGACAGCGGCCCCGCTAGCTGATCTATCGCATAAAACATAAAGTGGGGTATTCCATTTCTAAGGCCGCGCGTACGCGCGCTTCCACGGATCCACTCCCCCCTCTCCCCTACTCCCACCCTGCAGCTCCACCTCCATTTATATATACTAGCTCCTATATATGTATATACAGATACCCCCTGGAAGCTCGTAATATGTATAGCCTTGTAGTCTCTGTCTCGGTACGCTCCATTTCGAAAGATTCGTCCTGACGTTTTTCCATACCGACGGAATACAACTCGCGCGTGCACTCGGCTGGAAAAAACTTAACGCTGCGCTTCGTCTTTCGGTTATTTGTTTTTGTATATTTTGGAAATGTAGTCTGTGCACTCGCTTATTGTTTTGTTTCGAATTTTCGTCGATTCTAAGGGATGGAAGAGAAATTATGGATTTATTGTTCTTGCACAGCGTGGAATCGAGGGAGAAAAAACATGCATAGCTGCTTGAATCTGAAATCCGTTGTCGGAGTAAAATATCGTGAGCAACGGAAAAGTAGATAATGGAGCTGTGCAATTCTACTTTTTTACTTGTGAAATGCGATCATTTGGAAAAGCCTTTGTTTTCGAGGAGCCTTTTAGTCGTAAGAAATAGTGAACGCGAAAATACTTTCATGAAGAATTATTTAAATCTGAATCTTGCAAATCATTTTGTAAAATATATAACACTTGGTCGTTTTACAGATGGCAGCGAAATATTATCAAGATCTGTAAAAATACATAAATAAGTTTTGCGTTTTTGCGTTAAAAAAACTCAATTACAATCGGAACCGAAGAAAGTTAGCTATCAAACGTGACGTCTAACAAGCTCAGCGTTCTTCTACCTCTGAAAAATAATAAAAAAGCGTAAAAGAAAAAAAAAGAGGAGAAAGAAAAATGAGAGAAAGAAGGTATTTCCGGCACGGGGGTAAAAAAAAGAAGTCAGCCGTGAGACAGCGCAGAGCATATAAGAGGCAAGCGAGAGAGTGAGAGAGAGAGAGGGAAAGGAAACGCGCTATGGGTATTATAAGGAGGCAGAGAGCAGCAGCAGTAGTAGTAGCAGCTCGCCAGGATATAGAGGGATGGAATATTGCGCGAGGCGCGCACAGAAGCTGCGAGAACCGAGACCCACTGCGAATGCAATCCACGTACCGACTGCTTTCAAATATTAATGTCACGTGACTTATTATATCGCTAGCTGCGTGCAGTGCGGGCTTCAAGCTCCGCTGTATACGTACGCTATATGTATACGACTGCTTGCGGCGGCAGGGAAATATAGAGAGATAGAGAAAGATATTTCTCCGTTCATACTCGCCTCCGCGGCGCCTACGCCATCGTCTAAGAGCTGTTCTGGTGGTTGTGCGCGTTGCACAGCCACCGAACGCCGTTCACCTTTACACGATTGCATCCTGCGCCCCATCTCCGCGATTACGAATTCACCGTGCCAGTGACCGTATGATGTTCTCGTTTAGTGCAGGATAGTGACCCAATTTTTTTCCCCTCTATATTTTCGAATATTAAAATGGTATTGGCTTAAATTAATGGGAGAATTTTACAAGACATTTTTAGCTACGTAAAAATCGATCTCTATATAATTTTCTCGTGCAAATTAAAACATCGTCATTGTTTATCAATTAGGATTGTTCGCACTTTCAAAAAAAATTCCAGCAAAATCTCTATTTTAAGTACACAAAGAGCCGCAGCGTTCGGGTCGAGAATTAAGAAAGCAAACGTTTTACCACGGCCGCACTCGGCTGCTAACCAGAATTCCCATTATTTTCTTAATTCAAAAAACTAATGTAATTGAAAAAAAATCGGGGTAAAAGTGCAGTGTTCGGTGTAAATACGACGGTCTCCGTCGAATGGCATAAGGAGAGGAACAAAGAGGGAAAAGGAGAAAAAGGCAAGAGAAGAGAAGAGAAGAGGAGAGAAAGAGAGAATTAGAGGTAGGGGTGGCGTACAGTATGAAGTACGAAAGGAGCGGAAAATACTTGAGTCAAGCGGTTACCGCGCGGCTTTGCCCTCTCTCTCTCTCTTGCAAGCTCGCACAGTCATTCTCCATGGATTCCTTTCTAATTTTTGCGCCGCTAGCTCATGCGTGTCTCGAACGAGTTTCTCGAAAAAAATACGGGGGAGAGGGGTGAGAGAGAGAGAGAGAGAGAGAGAGGAAAAAAATGGTTGAACTAAGTTCCGACATCGCGGGGACGCGGCGTACACGGCTCCCACTTAAAACCCATCGGGTTTTAAGTCCTTTTCGCGCGCCGTCGACGTCGTCTGCGAGAAGGCGGACGCGAACGGGGCTTTCCAAACGCAAAAGGGAGGCGGCGCGCACTTCCAGCTCGTTGGAAAATCTAGCGCGACTGCGACGACGGCGGCGATACTTCAGATTTGCCGCGTTATACGCGCGTGACCAGGGCGACGTTTTCGCGACCCCCTCGTCGACGCCGCTGCGGCTACTGCTGCTGCTGCTGCCGCCACTGCAGTTTGTACAAGTTGTCGCGACGCTGAGGAAAGAGAGAGAGAGAGAGAATATGTACACGACCTGGCGCGGGGCTTTATATTGTTTTCGCGCGCGGGGGCCAAGCTCGTCACCCGAGAGCTCTGAGACCCTCGAGATTTGCCGAAGGACACCCACACGTACACTCGTTTGTTTTTCTCTCTCCCTTATGCCCTCTTTTTCCGAACGCTGACGGAATTAATGAGACGGCATGTATGATATTGTCATTAAGAGCCCGTGTGTGGCCTCCTACTTCCTTTTTTCCCCTCTCTCGCTCTCTCTCTTTGTATACCGCCTCTCTGCCTCTTTTTCCCTGCGTTTTATGCCTCGAAAGCTTAGTGATAAATCATAAAAATGCGTAGTTATTGGACATTTCATTGGAATTATTGGCTTACTTCAAAGCGATGGGATAAAGGAAAAGAATCTCCAACAGGTGCATTCGTAGAAATTCACTTCATTTTGAGTATTAATAGCAGTAGGTAGACTAGCAAGCGTGATTTGCATGTACATTTTTATTACGCTGCGCAATCATAATTTGCATAATATTGATCGTCAAAGTTGCACGACGCAATACAATATTAAATCTTTTCTACGTGACCGTTTCGCCAATATTGTTGAAATATAAATTCATAAAGGAAAGTTCCATGAAATAGTGCAGGATTTGAAAATAATTGAACTCGTTTAACCGGACGTACACAGCGGTTGTAGGCAGTATAGATACAAGGAAAAAAGAGTCGTGATTGATTGCGGAAAATGATTTGTGTAAAATCGTAATGTGTCATCCATTAAAAATTGAAATTTTTCCTCTCCTTCCGCGGCCCAATTGTAATAGGTTATCTTTTCAATTACGTGAAGGTGAATAATAGCTTTCCTGGCACTCAATCCTTCATGCACAATGCATTAATGCTGGAATCACCAATCAAACAAAGCAATTTAAAAGCGAGAGCAGCGTCTGGCCTGTGTGTACATGTATATGTGTATATGTATATATGTGTATAAGGGCCCTGGCGCTCGCGTGTAGTTATCTTTGATTTACATACGCGCGCTGTATTATGACGTCAGAATTCACTTGAAGATCGCGTGCACACGCACTCGTCAAAGGGGTTTTGTAACTCTCCGCCCGGTTCTATATATATATACACACACTCACATGTACCGGAGCAACGGTCAATAAGTATAGTCATATACATGCGATGCAGCCAACTTCGTTCTCCCTCGTATATACAACCGCGTGTGCCTTTTGTATACACGCTCTCTCGCGATCGAAGCTATACGAAACGAGTGTGATCGCAAGGCGATACGCCGAATCGGCATTGGCGCGAACTTGTTGTTATATATACGAAGCTTTGCGAATACGTTAAGCCTCAAGGCCAATCGATGCGCGGGATATCGTATTTCATAATCGTTCTTTTTTTTCATAAATGAAGTTTAGCGGGCTCTGCTAAATATAAACTCTAATAACCTAATGATTGGGTATGAAATACTATAAAAATAATTTTTAACCTTATTGTAAAAGTAAAAATTCCTATTCTTATACCAATATAAACGAGACATAAATAAATTAAAGTCATCATAGGCAAGCACCATGATGACAAGGATACTTTATTATTAAAAAAATAATATAATTTTATATTAAGAAAAGAGAATTCGATCTTGAGAATAAAGGAAATGACGCAGTCCGACGGAAAAGTACAGGACTATATAATTAATACAGCGAAATAAAAGGGTGGCAACGTGAAAATGAGAGCAATACTTTTTTTTTGCGATTGCTCGCGAGTGGGAGAGGTAGCTGTTGGTTAGGGGTAAGAGAAATTTACATCGGGAAGGCTGACACGGCCGATATAAAAGAGGTGGAAGGGTCTGATAATGATCTTAAATTATCGATCCAATTGTTTATATACTACGCGGCGCGATTGCGAGACGGTCTTTGTGCGCTCGATAACAGAGGCCTTCTCTTTCTCTCTCTCTCGCTCTCACTTTCTCTCTTTATATATATAGGGTTTAAGCGTATAGTCCGCGAGCCCACTCTGCACGCATTTACCCAGAGGCATAAAATTTATCGTCCCAGCACAATTTCAAGCTAACTGATTCACTCCCCGCTAATAGTGAGGGGGTTGAGGACTGATTTATTTTATCGGAGGGTCTACACACCCGTGTACAACACCGTTGACAACTGCGATCCTTCCTTCGTTCATCCATTGATCGGTTTTTAGCTTTAAACGTATTATGAGCCAACTCTATTCTCAGTTTATATAATATTCTTAAAGTGTCGCTTTAATAGGATTGAATTGCCCAATACATACATTATTTTATTCTTAGAATTAGAACATATATACATATATATAACATGCTTTATAGTCAGCAGCATTAATTAATTAATCATCTCGATACTCGGGTGTAACGTATTTAAATTATTCACTAAAAAGGGGGATATATGTATCGAGTATAAGCTATTCCTATGAATATACACTTATTTTAAATAGCGATCAAAGGATTTTACATACCTCTGTAAATAATAATAAACAGCTCTTTAATAAAGTGTACTTTTTGTTCTCAAAAATATATTGTCGATCAAAGTCCAAGTGCTGCTGCGCCTTTGAACTATTTATCGAATAGAAACGATAACTCGAACTTTAAAAGCTAGCTCCAGCAGCAGCAGTTGCTCCCATCAAAAGAAAGATTGAATTGGCAATCGTAGTTAATGGCCATCATCCTAGCGGCGACCGCGACTCCATAACACTGTAGCGCAAAGCAAAAGCTCAGCGGATCTTCCGAATCGAAATCGCGCTCAGCTCCTTTTCTTCCACGACTTTTTTGTCGTATTTTTTTACTCGTATTGCTGGTGCTGCTGTTGCTGCTGTTGCTGCACTCGGATTGACTCCCCTTTGTACGCGCATTGTGTGCTCGCCTCGCAGTGGCAACACGCCGCGTCATTGTGATTGCGGGCGGGAGGTCCTATATCCTCTCTCTCTCTGTCTCTCTTTCTCTGCGGCTCGGACGTCGATGGAGAGTCGCTTTCTTCTTGCAGCAGCACAGCAGCAGCGGCAGAGAGAAAAGAGTGACAGGCCCGGTTGCGTATGTATGGACTCGTCTTGGGAGCTTGGGCGCGCGAGCGTTTATCGCTGCGTGATGACAGGAAATGAGCCAAATGAAAATACGATCGAATGTAGTTGCAGCTCGTAAGCGATGGGAGTGAGTCGAATTATGATTAATGGTGATTTCCTCTGCGAGGGAATTGGTCGGTCAATGCGACGTCTGTGATAAAACAGAGCTCATTATTTACCTTTTCTCTTCTCTCTCTCTCTTTCACTCACTCGTTGGGTTGGAGAGAGAAAGAAAGAGATCATTTATTGTTGATTTAGAAAAGAAACTTGTCATTTCTGTGAGAAATGAAGTTTCTTAGGTTGGGAATCGATTGGAACGGTGCAATCGATTGTTCGAGGAGAACGAATTGTTGAATAAGGCTGCTGCTCAAGGCTTGACTGAATTTTCCTACTGTATTCACATGATTAAATTATTATAAAAGCATTGAAATATAACAGCACCTACTAATGATTCAGATTGCTTCACATTAAGTTTTAAGACAGGAAAAGAATTTGGAATGTTAATAAAAGAACTTGATGAGTCTCAGATAATTTTTTTTAACTAAATAGATTATATTTAAAATATCTTTGAACAACAAAACTCATGATTGAAATCGATAGTAAGCCTTAGACTCAAACGGAAATAACGTTTTCCAAAGGCTGTGACATCTTATCACTCTGCAGCTTTATGTCCGTCCCAAACTCACCGACTATAAAAAAAATAATTTTCAAGCAGCAGCAGCAACAGCGGCATCGAGACGTGCAAAACAACCGTGGGCTGCGGAAACAATGCTTACATGGGCAGCGTTGTGATTTTTCCGTAAAGGAACTAAGCAAACGCTCGCGGGACACGAATGCACTGCACTCGGTGCGTCGACAAGTTATCGCTTCGTTTCGTTTCGCGCTCGCATAAATACGCCGCAGAGAGATCGCGAAATATAACTTATACAGGTCGGCGCGAGCCTCGTAAGTCCACGCGGACTATATAACAGCCAGACTTTGTGTACGTGTGTGTGCGTGTGTGCTGCTTTTCGTATAATCCGCGACGCGGCAACGCGATAAAATCTCAATTTATAAGTGTCCCCGCCGCGTCCGCACTCCCTCTCTCTCCCTCCCTCATCCTCTCTCTCTCTCTCTCTCTCTCTCTCTCTCTCTCTCCTCCCTCTCTCTTTCTCTCCTCTACAGGCGCTGGCAATATCGAAGACCGAATGGCTAGATAGGGCCATTCTTAGCGCTCGGGTGTACGGTATCAGCTGGGCGATGATATTACTCGAGAGCACGCGACTGCTTAGCATGCAAATGCATGAAAAGCAATAAACTACTCAATACGTTGCTGGGAATTTGCCCGATCGATTTCGCTTACTGTGCCGCGCGGTTCGCTTGTGTGCAGCAGTGCACTGTGTGCGTCTCTCTCTCTCTCTCTCTCTCTCTCTCTCTCTCTGTATCTCTCTCTTTCCCCCAATTTAAACGGACGTCTTTCAGACGTACATGTGTGCAAGCGGTGTGCAGTACTCGTTGTTGCCGCTGCGCGCAGCCAAAGCGCACGAGCCACACACAACTGACTGTGAGAGAGTACTATAGTTGCTATACTTGCTATCCTCCACTACTAGCTCCTTTACTCTCTTACGGGCCGGCTACTCCATGAGCACGATAGGTATCGCCGTTACTCTACTGACGCGAATTATGCCTTCTGCTATTACGCCTAAGCGAGAGAGAACTGCCTCGCCGATTTATCGGGGATTTGTGGAAAGCGATCGCCGCTAATCGTGTTGTTGACTGGCAAACAAACATCGTTCAATTTCAAGGCCGTGAAACGCATCATCGTTCCATTTTAACGTAACTATATAATTCTAAATCATAAGGAAATTGGAATAAATGAAACATTTAAATTTCTTTAAAAAATCGTACTACATCAAAGTGTACTTTATAATTCAACGTTTACCGAATTCACATACAAAGATTTTGAAGCAAAAAAAACAACATGCATTAAAGTTCTTTAACAAATACAATTTCTCTTTATGAATATATTATTTTAATGAAGCCTCGATACATTTGTCAACGCGCGCATCTGCCTTTGAAAATTAAATATGACTCACGAGAGCAGGACGTCAATGTCGACGAGATGCATGCGTAGCATCTGCGGGCACCTTTATGTACATGCCTCGTTCGGTTTTCGATCCTATACTCCGATATATATCGAAAGCCAACTGCCTCCGCAGGCATTTAAGAAGTGCCAGTCATCGTATTTGGGGCGAAGAGTGTTAAATGGTGGCCGGTGAGCGGCTCGCCTGTCATTAAATCATTAGGCGCGCATTAGCACTCGGCCGCGGATCACCGATCGAAATCTATCGATCTTCGACTGATGCACTCTGAATGCGTTCTCCCTTTGACAATAACTGCAATTATCCTGATTCTCTCCGAGAAAAGAGAGAAAAAGAGAGAGATGACGGTTCGATGACTTCCGCTGTAGTCTTAAAAGGTCCGCCCAGCTACTGAAAAGTCGAGGAAAAAAGCCGCACCTGGCTCGATATTTTCTTACGCGCGCCATAAGTGACGTGTTAAAAAAAGCCGAAAAAAATATTTCTTTTCTGGCCTATCGTCGGAGGCCAATTCCCCTGCAGCTATCTCAATATTTTCTTTTAGCGGTTACACACGATGTCGTTAAATCGATACTTTATTTCCGCAATGGCGAGCGGATGCACTTGCAGTCTTGCGGGGCTGGGTGCAGCAAAGGATACGGGGCCGCGGGTATAGAAAGAAAAAGTTTGCAGTAAAAGGCTGTAATTAAGTTTGACAAACGAGCAAAATCGGAGCAGCCTTATTTTCGATCGCCGTGCGCTCAAATATGCCTTCAGCAGCGAGAGGCACATTTTATATTTCGCCCGGCTGATTGCGTGTAAGCGCGCCGGAGCGGCCGTGTTTCGATTTTATACCGCAGCGCACTCAACCTCGTAATTTCCTCGCTAGCGATATTATTCTTTTCTCGATTGTTCAAGTCCCTCTCTCTCTCCCTCTGCTTGATGGCTAAATGACAGCTGCTTTAAAGTGAAAGGCCAACTGACGCGGTGTTAGTTTTGATTGGCAATATCCTCCGCCGAAAAAATAGGAGATTGTGTGCATGGAAAGTTTCTTTTTAGTCTCAATTGCAGCATCGAATGCTCGTTTTGTCGATAAAATTTTTATTGCTGCAGCTCCTTCCCGTCGTTCTGCGCGGAATTTTTGGAAAAAAAGATTTTCTGTCAGATATTGCTCGTGTACCTATATAACGACCAAATAGGCGAGTATAGTAGCTGCATCAATTACAATTAATGTTTTGCAGTGTATAGACGCGATGAACAATGCTGTGACGCCGTAGGAAAGTGCACTGCTCGGACGATCAGTCGGAGGAGAGAAAAATAGGAGGGTGTGGGGTGGGGGAAGGGGGGTAGAATCGTCAGAAGGAGGTGGGCGTCTTGGCTGTTCAATTAAGCGCTCGTAATCAGAGGACAATTAACCGCGGGTAATAGATTGCGGCGGGAGGAGAAGGGAAGAAAGGGAGTTGGCTCCGCGTGTATAGTATATATATGCCTCTTCGGATCGGCTGGCTTCGACAGTCCGGCGATTGCGGTTTGGACCCTCTTCTCGGACGCGGGACAGTCGCTTAATTGTCGGAATTCGTACAAAGTACGAATTAATTCCTTTTCTGGACTGGCGGGAGGTACGCGTATACACCAGTCTTTACCAGCAGCAGCAGCAGCAGCAGCAGTAGCACCACCACCTTCTCCTCTCGCCTTACATTAGAGCTGTGCTGCGCTACGCTGCACTACTACGTCGGGGAAAAGAGTCGCGAGCGCTGAGCTGCGCCGCGGCTATACGAGCTACTTAATGCAAGATAATACAGCGAACCCGTCCTCGTCGTAAACTTCGCTCTATCGCGGACGACATCGAAATCTACTCGGGGTTGCGTCATAAACTTAATAGCTCTCTCCGAGTGAGAGCGAGAGGGAGAGAGCAAGAAAGGAGTAAGAGAGATGAGAAGCACAGTTCGAATGCGTATACCGAATCGGCTTTACTTACTCCGCAGCCGGTATTGGTTATTAAGCCCTTGCAGCGATCTCGTTTCATTTATAACAATACTTATCGCCGCTACTGCTCCGCGAGAGCTTAACTTTTATTATTTCGCCATTTTCATTGTTGTGCGCAGTTTACTTTATCAAGTTTGTTTCCGTTACTTGCCTTTTTACGATAATTTATATTTCAGATTGCCACGTTATTAAATTTCTTTGTATATTTAATATTTAGAAAAGCTGCGTGTATAGTATTTCATGAGACTGGAATTACTATATTTGTGCCTTAATGCTAATAAGATTGAGAAGAAAATTGTCAGATATTCAGGCAAATAATCTGATATATTATCATGATTAAGTAAAATTCCCACAATAGCTGGTCGGATTTCTACATGCTAAATTATTTAGAGTGAAAATCCACTCTATAGTTGCATTTAATTTCGTTTAGAGTTAAAAGTAACTCTTATAGAGTGAAAAAGTCTATCTAAAAATTGGAGTGAACAATATCATTCTAGTATTAGAGTGTTATATAGTAAGCTTAAAATTCATTCTAAATTCACTCTAATGGTAGAGTGCGTATAGGTACGAACAATACACGTGTCAAATAATGGAAAAAATTGTCAATTTGCCAGCAGTAAGTATCTCATTATTAATATATTTATTAAATAGAAGCAGTTTTTCAATGTGAATATTATTATAGTAAAAAGAAAATCTGTATATATTCTTAGATTTGTAATGTAAAGAT
>UELV01135854.1:0-25533 GCA_900490015.1 Megastigmus stigmatizans | reverse complement strand
ACTTAAAGGGGTTCATAAATTTTCATATTTATTCGAAAAGATCTATTGAATTAATAATAACAATTTTATCAATTATTTTTATTTAATGTAATAATAATAATTACTAATTAAATAATTAACAATTAATGATTTCAGTGCATTTTTTATAAACAAAAAGTAATGTTATTATACTGAAATAATTAACTTATCATTATTATGCTACAATAAATAAAATATTTGTGAAGAAGAATGTAAATTTTCTCTTCATATATTATTAAATCGAATCATTGTCTTCACGATAAAAATTAAATCGAGATAGTCTTCGCGTCGAAATACGAATCGTGCTAGTCTTCGCAGCGAAAAGTGATTCGTGCTAGTCTTCGTGGCGAAATTAAACGTGCTACTCTTCGTTAGAAATTTGAAAAGTGCTAGTCTTCGTAAGATCCGTCGATATAGACAATGTTATATAGACAATGACGCTAATAGAAAAAGTAAGAAGCTATAGACAAAAAGACAGACAGGAAATACAGGATACGGATTTAAAGTGTAGACATTTTACCCACAGTTACTTACAATTACAACCAAGTGACACAACTTTACCGAGTTTAAAATGTCGAGTTTTTGAAAAAAATTCAACTCACTTTTGTTTCGAAAAATAAGCTATATCTTTTTTAAATCATCTTCTAGATGAATTCTGGTGACGCAGCTTTTATAGATGAGTCTTATCAACTATCTTATCAACTATCAGAAATACTCTACTTCAAATATTTGCATGACGGTAACATAAAAAATTACAGTCAAAAGATAACAGAAAATGGATATTTTGGACGAATAAACAAATGAAGTCGTAGAAGGCACAATTTCCATCGAAAATGCAAAGTGAGAGCTCATTTCTATCATAACGCGCCCATTTACGTTTCACGCAATTTTCCTAATTATGTAAAATAATCTTTTTTTGTGCTATCAATGGACATACGTAAGTAATAAATGATCTGAAAATTCATATTGTTCTTCTTGCACACTAAAGAATGATTTCACATTACAAAACTATATAGATAATATATTTGAAATTTTGCTCAAAATTATATAAAAATAAAATCAGTAGCATCTGACCTCTAGCTATACGTACAATATAAAAAAAATGATTTATATAACAATACACATTTATCGCTGCACAAAACCAAAATAAGTTCAGAACGATTTCTATAAAAAGTTACCGAAAGTTCCAGAATGTTCATATTTATACGCATAATAATACGTAATTACAATCAATACATTTAAGTGTCATAACTAAAATGCTATTATTGCAGATTGCGGAGAATCGGAACAATTTTAAAATTAGCCAAAATCGTATATGAATTGGTAATATGACGTAGGATTTCGAAATGAAAATACATATCTGGTTTTTTTAGCCTATTCTAAAAGCACGTCATCGAAAAACTTACATCACTGCTATTTTCCTAGCCCTGCAGCACCCGAAAACGCTTCCCAAGCGCAACAATTTCGGCTTCGAGCCGCTCTTCGCGCGAAAACTATCGGGAAACACAAACCTATATCTACATCTGAACCATCTGAAAATCTACATTCCACATCCCTCGTGTAGGATCGATAAAGAATATTAAAACGCGCCAAAGCAGTTCCAAAAGACCGTAATCAGTGAACGATCCGCACCTCGACAAGCGCAGCGTCGAAGAAAAATCGCAATAACATATATCGCGTAAATACATCGCGCCTCGTTAGTTCAGAAACATAGCGATCCTATAATATTCCTGCTGCATCTAAAGCGTTACAATGGAATCGCGCTCTCTGCACACTCCTGCAGCGAAGACGGGGAAGCCACCGCCGGGCGACGCATTTGCACGCATAATCACACACACACACACACACACACAGAGAGAGAAAGAGACTCGGACCCGAGCACGAATCATCGCTGCTGCTACGTACGTGCAGCACGCGATCTATTTTCGCGCGTTTTGCACAATAATAATAGTGATTCGGGCGCAGCTGCGTAGGCGTGCTGGAGGCCGGCCAACCCCCGCGGCCTACACCGGCAGGCCCATTTGGAATAAAAAGCTCGAACGAGCTGGTAACGAGAGCCGCCGCCTCGCGCACGCACTCGAGCTTTATTCATTAACAAATGCCTCGGTCGCGCTGTATAATCCCAGAGATCGACGCATTCCCCGACTCGTTATATATACGCATTATTCCCTCGATGCACCTCCGATAATAATATTCTCCCGGGCTTATGAGAGGAGAGGCTGTTTTTCGAACGACAGAGGAATTGCGAAAGGTGCAGCAGTCGGTGCGCACAGTGCCCGTACCTCAGGAGGATCGCAATAGCGTACGGAGAGGCTGATTAATTGGACGCGCGATGCCGTTCGGAGAGTATTAAAGAGTATGCGCAAGAGTATTTAGGGTGCGAGTCAACCGCGAGGCTGCTTCATCCATTGTCGTCTAGCAAATTATGATTGTGAATTATTGCGAGCTTGATTAATTAGCCGGACTATGTCTATACAATGTACCAATTGTTCTCGGAAACGAGATTTTCGCGAAAACGCCGCGTACTTAGTCAAACGTGTTTCAACGCTATTTATAATAGGAGTATACTGTACTGTTGCTGCACATTGTCGAAGTTACGACAGACCATAAAGGTTCAATTTTCCTCGCTCAATCGAATGGATAGCGGTGTGTAACATTTTGATTTACCGGCGGTTTTTAGAGGAAGATAAAAAACAAACAAACACACGTTGGCGGATCCATACTTTAAGTTTTAATTGGTATCTATTAGCGCGTTATAAGCTCGTTTCCTTCAATTTAAATTTGCTTAAACAAACGCCAAATATACAATTAGCGAGTCCCGAATCTGACGTGCGTAGCAGCGCGGATTATAAATCATCGCGATTTATGCGGCTTTAAGTGTAATGCCTCTGGTAATAGAGATATGATTTTACACTGAATTTGGATCATTGAGATTTAATGCGGATATAAGGTATATCCGTAATTCGCCGATTAAATCCAGCCGATAAATCATCGCTAATAAAATATTTGCCCTGCCTCCTTTATACGTGCCGTTAGCCGCTTAATTAATTATTATAAACTTTGTTGGGCTACACTCTGCGTGTTTTTAAAGAAATGGATTACAGGTTCGTTAACTGGGAAACATGCATTCATCGTCATGTTTGCAAGTGAAGGTTATTTATAAATCTTATAGCTTTTTTTTTTGACAAGTGAAAATAGTTAAAAAAATATAAAGGAGAAACAAATTGCATAATATATCAAGATTAAAAATAGTCATGATAGCTAACAACATTTTTTCAAGAATAGTCGCGTTATTTGTCTCGGTCACGAGATCAACCTTGTGTACAAGTTGTTCCAACTACGCCTCGAACCGCGTTTTAATGTTCCGGAGTAATGATCCTTATAATTATTCTGTTTCTACGGCATACCTTTTGAATATTTCAAAAATCTACGTTACAAGAATACTTATTTGTAGAAACAGAGTTTGTTGTATTTATAGAAATAATATGTTTTATCGCGTTGCATGCCAGAACACATATAACTTTCATAATCGAATAATTTTAATGACATATTTACCAACATTTTATGTTTTTTATTTGAGCAAAGAACATGACAATCAATCTTGAGCGTATGGCGCTTGGGCTTTCAATTTTGATAGACGGAAAAGCTTTGATAGTAGAAAACTGTAGACGATGTATGCAGAAATTTTGGGAATCAAATGTGTAACAGGAAACGATTATCTATTTCTATCTCAGAATAGCTCATATAAATAATACTACTTGAACGTCAAAATAGATGGTATAATGACTATTTCTTACTTGAATCACACATTTTGAAAGCATTTAAGAATATCTATAATATATATATATTTCTGATCAGAGCTTAGATCTACTTAAAGATTTGAATCGCTCAGTTTATACGCTGTTTATTTGTATTGTACTTAAGAGTTATTATCACCGATAAACGTTTGGTAATTAGTCATATTTTACTGAATTAGCTATGGTTATGATGTAATCTTAAAGAGGTAATCTATTCTTTTCCCAATTGTTATAAAGTACCTCAATCAAAAAAAAAGAGATTCGAGTATTTTAATAGTTTTAAATTTAGATATGCATCGATGATAAAGTTTACAGATTTATTATTATTAAACTATAAAAACAATACATTTATTGGCCTGTTTTTGTTTTAATAACGATCTCCAAGGATATATACCGTATAATGAATTTAAAATAAAAAATGTGAGGAGGAAATTTGAATATTAAAAACCACCTATTTAACGCGCAATCAAGAAATATTCAAAAGAAAATTAAAAACGATCACTTAAGCAGTCGTCACAGTTTCTTTTAATCATGCGATAAGTCGGTTAAAGTTGAGCATTTAATCAAAAGTCTATTTGTGTTTGTGAAACTTCTGTACTGTCGCTTTCGCAAATTTAGTTGAACAAAATTTAGACGGTTCCTCAAGTATTCTACTTCGGTTACTTATACATCCAACATTTAGAAACACCTGTACGCTTTGCTTGTATATGCAATTCTTTTATTTCGCATACTGCGCTCTATTTTGAAAATAATTAACTCAGTTCACACGTTATAACGGAAAATGTGATTAGCGCGTAATTACTAACAAAATTGATTGAATATGGAAGATATTACTTGGGAAATATTTTGATTTGATTAAAAACTTATAAATAATATATAGTTTTGGAAATTTTTGAATTCACGCAAATTTGCAAAAGATCGTGATTGCTTCATCCAACTCTGTGCAGAAATGAAGTTTGAAACGCATACTTTTTGTTTAATGTACTATTGTTTATACTTTTTGGAAAGATTTATTTGATATTCGGACTTTTGATATGCATACATTGTCTATTTACTTTGCGTATATGTAAACACTAAATACGTTGTTAAAAATGTCGCAATTAATTGTATTCAAAAGATAATAGAAATTAATGTTTGGAAAAAAATCTTTTTCCAGCAACTTGGCAATGATATAAATATTATGTGATTCCAGTTTCATCAAACGCCATCCACAATTCATAGAGATTTTTGTCTTCCGAATTTTCGATACCAAATATCTAGAAAATCCATGTAAGTTGTGAATGGAATTTTATCAAACCGCGGAAACACGTAATAAGTTTATATCATTGCCGAGGTGGTGCCAGAGAGATTTTTTCCAAACATTGATCTCTATCTTTATATTTCGTTAAATACAAAAATAGATAAGGTAGGAAATCTTTCCGACCATAGCACATATCCTTAATTAATTCATAAATACATGAAAGATGAAGTAACTTTATGCATTTTAGATAGTGATAAAGTTATTTTTTTGCCATGCGGGCCGAAAGTACCACTTTCTCTCTCGGGGCTAGTTTGAGACAGTGGCACTTTCGTCCTCACTAGGCAAAAAAATAGTATACACTACTCGGAAGGAAACTTGGACTTTTTTCCTCCCTAGTGGCGTAATATACTATTAAAATTAAAGAATCACTTTCCGTTCTCGGTAGGATTATTAAGGAGTTTCTAGTCAGATTTATCTATATACAAATTGTAGCCCTAATTTTTACTGATGGGGATACCACAAACGAATAATCTGTGTCATCGACATTTCATGGAACTAAAAAATATCGTTTTTTCTAGTTAAGAAAGGACAACAGTATATTACGCCACTAGGGAGGAAAGCCGAAGGCTCGGGTGTCAATTATTTACACGAGTTCTGTGCCGTCCAAGATTCCTCTCGAGTATTTTATACTATTTTTTTGCCTAGCGAGGACGAAAGTGCCACTGTTTTAAACCGGCCTCGGGAGAGAATGTGGTCGGCCCGCTAGGCAAAAAATATTTTTATGCAACTTTCCAAGTAAAAAAGGTTGATTTATTCGCAACTGTATAAATAAGTCATTGGATAATTGCTGTGCCTCGTGTAGAATTTTTTTATTACGGCTCAAAAATGCAAACCTTCAAGCGTAATTCACATTTAAAACCATTACAATTACGTTGCCAACTTGTAGACCACCTTGAAACTGTCTTTTTTGTATTCTGAATTCTTTTTTTTATAAAATTCATAACAATTTTTTGAAGCTATTAAGTCAATACCTACTTTAATTAAGGATTTCAGTAGAATAATATTAAAAATTGGCCTGTCATCATTTACGGATGGCCCTATACAGAAATGTATACATTTCGCAAGATATATCTATATAAGTTTCAGTACAATACTTATAACCAAACACGAATGAACAATGTAAAGGATAAGTAATAACTGCATATTAACAATGGACCTGCGAACTTCTCGTGCATAATACCTACGAGTAAGAACATGTTATTTGCACGAGATGAAACGATGTGAAAATACTACATATAGTACCTCAAATTACAGATTATCGAGATCCCATAGTAAATTAATCTTCTCAATCTGTCCATAAAACTTCACCTATAAATTACTAAACTAAGCACGGTAATTTTATTCTTTTTTACAGATTGTCATTATAATATACGATTCGCTTTATTCATCTTACGTATATTTAGGCAACTGTGCAAAAAACTATAAAATATCGTTTAGTCCCCGTCACGTCTCGAGGTCTTCAATTATCCACCTAATTTACCCACCGCGAGCTTAATATATTAAGTCCCCTAGTTCGCTCTTCCAATTAAGTATCGCAGACAAATCGCGACAGCGCCGCACAAAAGAAAAAAAGGAAAAGAATCGCTCAAAACAAAACGGCAAAATTTCAAGTTACACACAGAGCCGTAATTTTCCGCTCAACCTAGAGCTAATCTCCATGACGATTCTCGGAAGCTCGTCGAAAAGAGGGTCGGCCAAACCGATCCAGCCGCTCTTACCACTGCTTTAGAGGGAGATAGAGAGAGAAAGAGCTTTCTCGAATCCGTCACGCAAGCGGCCGCGAATCATTGGCTCGCATTTAAAAATGAACCTCTCGCGGTCTCGGACACGCCGCGCGAACGACCCGCTGTCTCTCCTCGAAAGCCACTATAATAAAAGCGCGAAAAGGAGTCTCGCATCCGGCGCGTCGCGCGTTCCTGCTTAACGAGTCGTGTCCCTTCCCCCTTCCCTTCCCTCCACTCGCTCACTCTCTCTCTCTCTTTCGGTATCTCGAATCGCGATATGGCACGGCCTCTTGGCGCTCGTTCCATATTTCGAGAAAGTCTGGCATCGACTCGCGTTTTTTCCCTCCCTGTGCGCGTGCAACCATGTACAATGTACATGTATATACGTGTAGCTCTGGTGCGCCGAGTGGTAAATCGGCTTTTGGCCGTCCGGTCGCCCGTGAAATGGCTCTCGCACCCTCTGGCTTTGTATAACGTGTATACTCCGCGACCGATTCGCTTTTGGCGTTTAACCGCGCCCAAGCCAAGCGGCGAATTCGCTTATTATCTACCCGCGGCTTATGTAGGAGTCACGAGGTATGCGCTTAAATGCACGCGATTATGAAGCTGCCCGCGATGCTTTGGTCCGATTTATTTTCAGGCTGCACTTTTGATATTCGGAATTGCGCGACGAGCCGTGGCGGACTTTGTGGTTGCGCGGCGATGATTGTGGGCCGCGCGCGGAAGACCTTGGCTCGGGTTCTACAGGCTGCACCAGCGAGGAATCTCCTGTTTTTCGCGGCTAATGGTCGCGATGTCGAGCGCATTCGTGCAGTTATCCTCGAATTGCTTCCGCGACTTGTCGCGAGCTCCAACAAAGCCATTGATTTATATTGGCTATTATATCACGACGGACTGATTGCTTTTCTTTCCGACTACTTCGGGCTTCTTCCGAATGCTTTTCTTGCGTCGTGTAATTAAAGAGAATTCAATGATTCGATTATGCGGCTGTGTATAATGTGGGAAAAAAGTCATATCTATTTATAAGTTATGACGTTGTATTTGTCGAAATATAATGAGAGAGCAGCTCGTCGCAGACGGATTTTGATGAGTTCGGACGCGCGTTGCTTTATAACTATTTCGCGGCCAGTTTGTACATACATATGAGTGACACGAATAGTTTTTGTTGCGGAAATTATATTTAAACTGTACCTTGAAACACATAGAGCGAGCATCGCACATAAACACACGCACACACACACACACACGTGTCACACATACACACAGACACACATATACAAATAATGCCCTTACGTTAAAAAATTGTAATTGCTTGCGGTGTCCGGGCGCATCGTCTTCCGAGTGCTTTTTGTGTAACTCTCCCGCGACTTTTGGCGAGAGAGAGAGAGAGAGCGAATAAAAACTTGAATTATAGCTGCTTCAAAAAGGTTTTGGATGTACAGGAATTTCCTAGACACAACAGCTCTCATCCTTGCTCGCGCATAGCTCGAGACTAATGAAGCCGCAGATGGGTTTCGCGCTAGCGCGCGCTTATTGGTATGCTCGCGATTTATGTAATTTTATTTATTTGCGTACCGAACGTCAATATACTTAAAATAATACTTTTCTCACTCGAAGAAAAAGAAAAAGAAGAAGAAGAAGAAGAAGAAGAAGAAGAGGAGAAAAAAGAAAAGAAAAATAGTCTTGTAATACGTAATAATACTAGCCTCGACGCTGAAATATGTGATTCGTAATTTTTCTTCTTTACCTGTCAGCATCTTCATTAATATACTGCCTTTCGCATACTGTATGGTCCATTCCATTAGTTTTGAAATGCTACTGTTTGGCAAATTTCTCTACAACGGTTATAAATTACGCAATACCAAACGCATTTTTATCCATCATTTACCCGAAAATACGATGACTTTTTAAAAGGTCTAAATTAAAAGATTTCAAAGATCGAATTCGCAACAGTGCACTGGATCGTATTGAATACAAACACCTATTAATTCCTTCGTTTTCGTTAAAAAGGAGTATAATTAAATATATGTTTGTTAAATTTTGTGCGAAACGTAAATTATGAAACACAGACGAAAATATACCCAGAAACAGCCAATTTCCACTTTGAGAAACTTATAACGTTATTTACGGAACAAACCATCGTTATTCAAGTAAGAGAAAGATTCTTAATTTAGAACATATATAGATTAAAAAAATATTGCGGACTGTTGAAATAAGCGGGTCGAGAATGCACAAGTTGTAAGTTTTAGTCCCGTCGTACTCGCGCCCATTTTGCTTATTTACAGTCCGTTAAATTCGTTAAACCACACTTTTGTAGTCATTTTTAATGTATTTGGCAGTGCATTGGACATTCAACACACATTTCCATTGTTATCTAACACATTATCCGCGTTGCTTCGACGCGCACGACGAATTTCAATGCCTCTGCAATAATTTTATACACACATTCAATCAATTCTATAGCTGCACCACTGCTTCTTCAATTATTTCAGCAATAAGTGATGCAGGAAAATAGTTTTATTAGACATTCAAAAACATGCTATAATAATTAATTAATGTGTTAATTTTTATTATCATTTTTACATTTGCAAAGTCCACAAACTTACAAAATGTAATTATAAGTATAAAGGAAAAAAATTGAAATATTTCTTCCAGCATAATAAAAGTGCCAATTTATTTATGTTATTGGAGGCAGCGAATAATATATCAATTGCCTAGTAACTCGAAGTCTCGAAAAGCCTCCTAATTAGTCTGGGGGGAAAAAAGCAGAAAAAGAAAATGTCATAAAACGCAAAAGACCAGTCAGAAATATTAATTATAATCCGAGCCAAGTGTTGACTCATTCAATAGGACCACCGCATTAAAGATTTAATTATTATTAACATACACAATATGCCGAGTGCAAATCTATAATTAATAATAACGACCCGAAAACACTAACATATGTATATATAGGGTAGTGCATAGCACGCGGCGTTATAAACTGACAAACAATAATAATCGCATCTTTAAGGTCCCACCTCGAACACACACACACACACACACACACGCGCGCGCGCGCGCGCATACAGCGGCGCTCTCTTACATCACACCTGCACAGAGAACGAAATTGCTATAACGCGCGCATGCACGGGCCGCGATTATGAATATGAATTCTGGCATATAGGCAAGTGGCGCATGTCATTGCTCTCTTTCTCTCGCGCGCGGCTCGTGCACCAACAGCAGCTAGACCGCAATTTATAATTCCCAATCGGGTGTATAATACCCTCGTTTTTGGGTGGCCGCGCGGCAGGGATCCTCGTATCAATCGCCCGCTCTTTAGCGTATGCGTCAAAGAGGAAAAGGAGGAAGATGAGGGCAAAGGGAAGGGAGGGGAAGATGGTGTGTCATAGCCATGTGCACGTGCATTAGCTTATAACATATTTCATTTTTCGGGGTGCGCGCGCGCCTCCGACTATTTTTGCGTATAACTCTCGCGGCTCTTAGCTCAGTTTTCTAGCTGCTTTGGCCCTCCCCGCGGCGAACCGCTGCCGAGCGCTCCGCATCTTTATACGGGACGGCTTGAGTCCGCTGCTCCTCAGGTGTCCACTGTCCGCCGCGCGAACCATCACTTAAAGAAACATGGTGAGCTATCCGCGGTCGCACGCTCTGCGCTCTTGTTATTGCATATTATTATTATTATATATTGTTTTAATAATACAACCCCCTCGTGCTTATTATATACTCAGCTGGCTTATTATTCCATTGCAAGAACGATTTTGTACAACGATTTTTCGCTTTTTGCGCTGAACATTTGTTTTTTAACGGAGGAATTGTACGCGTGTATTTTGTGAGAGGAAAATGGATTGTTCGATACGGCTTGGAGAAGGATTGGAAAAAGAGATTCTTTGCTGTAAACGCGCTGATTACGAGATTGAATCGCATCTTAAACTTACTGCTCGAGACAAATTGTGTTTGATATTCCAAGGGTTTGTAATGATAGATTACGCGCCTACTTTTTTCTTGCTTTCCCTCGGTTCGATAATTTTTTCATAATTTATTATAATTGTTTTTTTTTCTATTCACGAGCTAATAACGAACTACTTCTTTGATTACATAATGATGGGTGATGCATATTGAAAAGTATTAAAATCAAGTATCTTTAGATAAACTAAGCTATTGAATAATGTAAATATTTTTATTAAATGAGTAAAAGAATTTCAAGACCTGCACCCAGAATGGTTTTGATTTTAATACAAGACTGTTGACAAAATTACTGAACACTAAAGTTTAGCAATTGATTCTGCTTCTTTTTTTTAGTTTATGTATTTTTCGCAACAGACATTTGTTTTTGTTTATATTTTTGACAACGCAAATACTAATAATTTATGATAAATCATGATCGGTAACAAAAATTCTTTTGTAAATTATATAAAATCAACGGTATTCTAGTACTGATATATTGACAATATTTTGGTAACTCAGGTTTCCTTTAGAAATCACTAAAATTTTAACGTTATACAAGATTCTTATAATTTTTTAGAGTAATATAATATTTGCTCAAAATATACAATCTTCACTTATTTCGCTTATTTCTCTGCAAATACAAGTGTGCAAAAGTACCTACATTGCAAAAACCTCTTACAATCACGCTGCATATTATGAAGATAATAAAAGAATTTACGTCCAAGCTAAAAATCTCCTCATCACAAATCATGCATTCGAACGATTTACAACTCTTTCGTTCCACCACCAAAAGAATCAGCAGAAACCGCCCACTCAGTTGTCACTTCCCTAAAACTGATTTTAAGCGAGACCACCTCCTCCTAAAAAAACTTCAGTGCTAAATCCGCTCTGTGCTGTAATAGAGCAACTAATAAGTGCCAGCAAATCGTCGTCTCGGTCATCGGCAAGCGAGAGACCGCAGCTTTCACCCCACGAGATCATGATCCTACTGACAATCATGATCTTGTTCATAATCTACACACTGCTGTTTTACACGTGAATCGCGGCAAAACGTAAAAGAAATTAAAGAAAAAAAACCCCGCTTTACAATGGCCATCAGGAGGAAGACGAGCAGAAGATGGCGGTGATGCGCAAGGCATTCCAGATGTTCGACACGAGCAAGAGCGGCTTCATCGACACCATCAAGATCTCGACGATCCTCAACACGATGGGCCAGCTGTTCGACGACGCCGAGCTCAACGCCATAATCGAGGAGAACGACCCGGAGCGAGCGGGCAAGGTCAACTTCGACGGCTTCTGCAAGATCGCCGGACGTTTCCTCGAGGAGGAGGACTCCGAGGCTATGCAGGAGGAGCTCAAGGAGGCCTTCAGGCTCTACGACAGGGAGGGCAACGGATACATCACCACCGCCACCCTCAAGGAGATCCTCGCGGCCCTCGACGACAAACTGACCAATACCGACCTCGACGGCATCATCGCTGAGATCGACACTGACGGCTCCGGCACCGTTGACTTTGACGGTACGTTCCTCTAATACATATCTCTAATACCTAGCTTGCGAGTCTTACGAGAGATACGTGAGCAGCGACATTTCTCTCGGCGACTGGCTCTGACCTGCAGCCTCGCCGAGGCCATCAGTCATCTGCCAAAATAGACCGCGGACGTGTGCACCCTTTTTCCCCAAATATTTTCAATCTTCTATATTTATGTGAATGCGTGTACGAGCTGCTCCCGCTCGCGGCTCTATAGACACTTTTTCTCCACCGCTTATTCGTGCGTGTGTTGTAACGCGCGGCTTTATAGCATCGCTAATGGTGCGCAGCGCTAATGACCGCGAAAGATCGCGCATGACGTAAAATTCTAACCTGTTGTAAAAGTGAATTATGAACAATGATTGCTTAACTGGATACACAGTGCTATTGAATGCTCCTAATAAATATTCGTACAGGACGGTAACGCTGCGCTTTTTGACGGTGTGCGCTATAAATTTTATACGCTGCTTCGGTCAAATTTTATGCGTTGATGGTTTTAATTTCGACTTCCGGCAGATCTCGAGATATGCCCCAATTTTCTAAAATACGATTTGTTATGCTGGGAGTAATTCAAGTAGAAACGAACTTTCCAGCTTCTAGGTACATACATGTGTATCCGCTCTAAATATAAGTAATTAGGTGTTAAACTACTAAAATAAACGCTGACGAAATGTTAAAATTAAATTTTATTTACATTTTCATTAAATTTTCATTGATTCTTATTGCTTTTTTTTTATGGTTATTAAATGATCGTTATATTAAAACATGAGCCTATTTTTTTTTGTCTGTACCTAGTGTAGTTTATTTAAGATTTTCTATTTGATTTAATGAATGATTCTTTATTCGCAATTTATTGCACTATAAACGAGTTACAATTGAAGATTTGTTTAGTTTAGTTTAAATGTGTTGAGTATTCAGTTCTTTTTACAAAAAAGTACTATGTACACTTTCGGAACTGTTTATAAATTTTTGTAAAAATGCACATAAAATATTACGCTATTTGAATAGTCAAATTAATCATTTAATACAACTATTAAACTAATTTAATTTTGTAAAAGAGATAAATTACTTTGATAACCAAGTCAAGGTTCATAAGTCCAGTTAAGAATTCTTTTTTTTCAAAAACAGTAAAAACTGTTCATTTGTATTTCTTATAAGACATATAATTATATAAGTAGGTTATAATATAATATATTATATCATGACAAATATTTATTCACTTCTAATATTAAATTAACTAGTATAATTGTCTGCATTTATACCTATTGTCATACCCATCAGTGAATGATATTTTGTTGAAAACTGTATTAATAATTTTAATAGAATTATTTTAGTTTACAAGTTTGTTTATTAATATTTAAAGACTCTGCAATACAATCATATGTTACCCAATTTATATTTTTTTGTTTTACATTTGTAAGTGTACATAAGTTTACATTTCTTACTCAATTTATTAGGTATCAAATTTTTAAATTCTTTGAATAGATATAGACATGTCTCCAGTATTAAAATTTGAATGGATCTCAATTTCTTGAATAATTACAAGCATTGTAAATACTTCATTTAAAAAATATTATTTTATTTATAAAACAAGCTAATAAGATTTTTTTTATAATTTTTCAGAGTTCATGGAGATGATGACTGGAGAATAAAAGAACTTCCAAACATCATTGAATTCTATTTGTCAACTGGAAGAAAACCAACTGCGATATTCATTTTTGCTACATCACAACCAGCACCTATTTAATACCATGTAAAGAAACTATTTTTGTCATTTATTAATTGTATAAACAAATTACATCTTCTTTTCTAATGTCTTAAGGACATGCTTCTCTGACTATTTTTGTCATCTCAGTAATAAAGAGAAGAATAAGTATTTTCTAAGTACTAATAAAGCATTATTTTTTTATCAAATCCCATGAAGTAGGTAGGTATAAATAAAAATGTTCAACAACTGTGATATACGCTCCAATAATTATTTTTTTTTTTATTATTATTTTGTTTTTACATCGTCAACGTAGAATCGTTGTCGTGAAAAACAACGGCGTAATAAATATTTAATCACAAAGGTAATCAATAGTCAATCACTCGTTACCAAGTGATCCACAAAAAACGAAGAAAACATAATAATTAAAATTAAAAAAATTAGAATGCAGCTCCAAGTTCATCTATTTAGTACTCGGGGATGTAGTCGTCGTGGTGGTAGACAACGACGTCCTTAACGTAGATGTTGTGCGCATAGAAGGCGCTGTGGGCAAGGGGTCTGTCAAGGGGGTAGCCAAGGGGTTTGCCGTCCAGGGATACGGCACCTCCAATGATGTCACCAATGTGTTGGTTCTGGTAGTATTCGTGGAGGTGTTGCTCGTGCCCCTTCCAGCCTTGGTAGGTACCAGTTGAGTGGATGCCGTGGTATCCACCTACGCCAGCACCTGAGTGGTGTCCGCTTCCGTAGTATTCAGCCTGCTGTCCGTGACCGCCGTGGTACATGGTTGGTTTCTGGATGTTCAGGTGTCCCATGTGTTGGTGTTCATGGGGCATTTGGCCTTGGCCTGAGAGACCGTGACCACCCATACCGTGCTTGCCAGAGATGTGTTCGCCAGTGTACTGGCCTTCATAGCCTTGGGGCTCATGATGCTCTCCATGTATTCCACCATGAAGATGGTCTGCAGCGTGTTGGTATCCACCGGATACTCCACCGCTTACTCCACCAGATATTCCACCGTATACTCCACCGGATACTCCACCTGATGCTCCACCGGATACACCACCGTGGACACCGTAGTGGGTTTGTTGCCAGTGTGGGTAGTAGTAGCTACCTGGGTACTTCTTGTACAAGTATCCCCAGTGCCAGTTTCCTAAAAAAAGATATTATTTTACAATGTTTAAAGATAACTTATTTTTTTTTTTATTCAAATTTAACAAAACAGACAGTAGTAATTATTAATGGCAAGTGCAACGTACCTTCAGTTACGAGTTGGCCTTCGAATTCTGGGATTACTTCAACAGTCTGGTATCCACCGTGAACAATGTCGACAGGAGATTTGGTGTATTGTTGGTATTCTTCTTCATCTACAATTTGGTAGTGTTGTGGCTGGTAGGTCATCCATTCTTCTTCGACAACTGGGCCGTAATGCTCAGGTTGGTGTTGGGCTCCAGCGGTGATGACAACGAAGAATTGGAGGGGGTATCCACTGTGGGTTCCCTTGGGGAGGGTCAACCTAGCGGGGAATCCGTGGAGTTGTTGGGGCTAAAATAATTAAACATTTTCGGTATTATGATTTAAGAAATAATTTACAAAATTTATATAGTAAAATAAAAAGATAGTATTTACTTCAATGACGTAGTGTGGGCCTTGGGAGCGGATAGCACCTTCGACGCGTTCTTGGATTTGCTGTACTGATGGCCAGTCGTAGCTCTGTCCGGTAGCTTGATGTGAGTTTCTGACGATGACGTTGAGTCCCTCAGTGACTAGATTCATTTTTACATTATTTGAATGATACAATAATAGTGAAACATACGATTTTGTTAACATAAACCTTTTTGCATGGATAAAACTAATGTATGACGATGCTCATTTAAAAACCAAAAGTCCATAAAGGAAAACCCATAAAGGATAATTTTTTAATTCTTATAAATGACACTATGTCGCATTCATTATTAAAATTCAATTTTAAAAATCTTTTTCATACTAAGTTTTATTTATTTAATAATAGTAAATACTTACGGTCGTAAACGAATTGGTCAAGTTCAAAGAAGTAGTGTCTGTGCTCGTTGATGTCAATGGGTTGTCCATTGTAGTTGTATTTAGGTCCTACGTATACGCGAACAACTGCGCCGGGAACAATTTTTTGGGCTTGAACGTGGATGGTGTATTCGAATGGTTGGTGATCGAGTCTCTTAAGGTGACCCATAACGTGGTGCTGTTGGTGGTGTCCAATGGGTTGGGGTACGGCATTGTCAAGAACAACTTCGTAGTCACTGAAGTAAGTGACAAGGTTGCTAACATCGACCTTCTCGATATGAACTCCGGGAACAACGACGTCATTGTATTGGTAGGCGGGGAGGCCTTCTTGGTAGTGGTGGAACAAGTCAAGGATTTTTGAGTACAGTTGGTAGAAGATTGGGTCACGAACAGCGGTCAGTCCAAGTTCAAGAGAAGATGGAGTGTATTCCCAGATGTTGTTGAATTCGGGAGCGTTGCCGAGCAACTGCTTAAGGACGCCCTGTAAGTTTCCGTAGTATCTTGGGTTGATGCTGTGGCCAGATCCTTCGATGAGTTCTCCAAGGATGTTAAGACCATGGGGTTGGTACAAGGAAAGGAAGGTACCCTGAGGAGTGATAACGTGTCCAAGAGCGATAGCTTCCTCGACTCTCTTTTCCAAAGCGTGGATGAGTTTCACAAGTTGGTAGTTGTGGTGTTTTGGTGTGATGTAGATGTGTTCATCACGGCCAGGGAAGTTGACACCGTTGATGTGACGAAGATGTGGGTTGTATGGGGTTTCGATGTGCTCGTAGTACTGGTCGAGTTCCGGGATGGGACCTAGGCCTTGTCCAAGACGTTCCAGGTTGTAACGGGCAAGCAATTGCTGGTGAAGGTAGTAGTAGTGAGAACCGTGACCAATTTTGCTGTGGTGGCCTTCTTCGCCTCCCTGTTGGTATGCGTGTCCAGCACCGAGTCCAGCACCGAGTCCAGCACCGTGTCCATATGTCTGAGAATGCTGTCCCTATACGCAAGAATATCATAGATTATATTTTGAAACATATTTTATCAATAGCATTTTGGCAAACTGTACTTAAATGTAAAAGTGACTTACGTGTGGGAGCATATGGGAAGCCAAGTGGATGTAGCTATAGTAGGCACCTAGACCGATATCCTCAGTGAAGTAGGCAATCTGGTGTTCACCGTGAGGGAGATGAGAAGTGTAGTTGATGTGGATATGGTGGACACTGTGTCCTTCACCTTGACCTCCTTGGGTTTCAAGTCCGTGTCTCTGCATGTAATTCTGTACTTTCTGGATGATTCTGGTGTCGAAGAAGTAGTGTGGGAAGACTTCGTATACTGGTGGGAGGACAACACCGTACATATCATCGCGCTGAAGAACAGCACTGGCGAATGCCTGTACAAGAAACAAGTGGTTAATTTAGATTTCCAATTTTGATTGGATTTCATTCAAAGCTTTGTACAGTAACAAAACTAGAATATGACAACTTACCTTAACGAATTGGTCTTGGTTGACATGGACGCGAGCCCAGGCAGCAGTGCTCAAGAAAGTCTGGTAGTCCGTGGCTCCCAAAAGGATCTGGGTCAGGAGAGCAACCTCTTTGCGGAGCACACTAACCGAAACCGAGTATGGCGTACCCATGGGTTGTACATGACCGGTTTGTACAAGTCCGACGTAGTACTTAACAACAGATGGATTTTCATAGTGTTGAAGGTTGCCGATGATGTCGTAGTTCATGCCAATTTCGTGAAGGTGTTCGTGCGGCAGTTCACCGACGATGTTTTCCAACAGGTGGATGACATCCTGCTGTTTCTTCAGGAGTTCCTGGTCAGCTGTAATTTCAAGGAAACATGTTAATTAGGTTTACATTTGAGATCTTTATAATTTCATTCAATTAAATATGAAAATTGAGCAAGAATTTAAGCTTAAATCTCTTTGCTTTGGCTTAAAACTTTCTATTACCTACAACAATTATATTAATATCATTATACCCTTTGACTCAGGCATTATTCTATGAAACAAATTTAGCCTAGAATGTCTGAATCTATGGTTTTTAGGGCAGCTGCTTACGAATCCGAAGTTGGATTTTCAAAATTGAATTAATTATGAATCAGAAATGAATTATTTCGATACTTTCAGCGTTTTTGAATATAATTAGTTTATTTATAACTATGAGAATAATTATTTTATCTATTAATTATTGCTAAAAGTATAGAGAGTGGACTTTGAATAACCGAAAATAGCACAAAACTCCTGTAGTATATGTAAAATATTGAATTAAATATTAAGAAAATTAATTAGACAAAGATAGTAAAAACAACTTTCCACTGTGACGTAAAAGGTTTAATAAATAGTCAGAATAATGTATTAATCGAAGACAAATATTGTTACATTTTCTATCGAACGAAGAATTAGACTGCATTTTTATGCAAAGAGAATCTACAGATTTTTATGAGACATTGTATTAAAGCGAGAGCTGAGAAAGATTGCACTTACCAGCATGGAGTGTCGGTGTTGTGGGGATTGCTGCCGCGAGGGCTAACAGAGCCAAGAACACTATGCTGAAACGCATGATGATACAAGTGCTGTGCATACTGACTGATGATGGACCCGGGCTTTTTATACCAAATTCGTATCATTATCGTCGAATGCTGCTCGACCTCTTGACCCGGCATATGTATAACGCGGCTTGAGCCCCTAAGTTCAATTTTGCGTACGGAAGATTACAAATTGATAAATGTTGCACACCTATTGCATGCGTCCGCATAAGCAAATATTGGCATGCAGTATTCTAGATTATAGGAAACGTTTATTCGATAAAGAACATAAGTTGAATAATATACGTGATAATAATAATATATACGACAGATGAAAATTTTTACGAAAATATAAAATACAAAAATAGTTAAAGATATGAATTATTTTATATTAAAAAATAATAACAAATCCATAGTCCGCCATCACGTATGTAAGTTATTAATATTATTTGAAGACTAGTATCTACAAAATCTTAAAAATAGCAGATTGTTTCTCAAGTCAATGAACAATTAGTTTAAATTTTATTTTTTATTTAATACAATATTTAATTTTTGACAAGTCTAGATCTTGGCACAATACTATATCATGGTATTATTTATATGATGAGCGAGATTGAGGAATAGAAAAAAAACTTAACAGGAAAGTATGCATTAATGGCCTATAAAAGAATATACTACTAGTTAAAGCCAGATTTTCGAAACGATTTTAAAATAGCCGCCTTTTTAAAAGTACCATTCATTTAATTTTTAGCTGTAATTAAAAAGAATATAATGAAAAGACAATTTACATCGATATCTTAAAAGAAATTAGTTTCTTATAATAATTAAAAATAAAAAGATATAAAGTGCAACAAAAATTTTTTACCCGGAGTAAAAAAATTTTTTGAATTATTTTCAAAATAAATCAAAAAACCAATGGAAAAAAGTGGCTAAAAAATATTTCCAGCTACTATAATGTAAAATAATGAAATTTCTATAAAAGTATTTAGGTAATATAAATCTTATAAATAGAACAAACCCAAACATTTTTCTATTCAACACTTTTATTAAGAGTAATCCTCTTTGCAAGATAGTATCAGAAACAGAAAGGAGGATGCCCATATGTGTTGGAACGTCAGGAAACGCAAAATTCATATTATAGTATTTATTTATTAACTTGACCATTCATTTGCAAGCAGAAATTTTTTGGGGAAACGCAGGGTGGAATAATGGTGAGCCTCCAAAATTTCGCAAGTAACATTGGAAATATATCTATATATTTCGATTTTCAATAGATGTAGATGTAGTTGTAATGTATTTCGTGGGCATCCTCCTTAAAACCCTTTGTAAATATAATGAAGTTGATTTTATACGAAAAAACAGTTATTTTTGTTTAAAAGCTTTTCCGCTACACAATCAATGTTTTGCATACTTTCTGTCGAAGTAAAATAAGTTTTCCAATGGATTGCCTACCATTTACGTTATACAAACAACTATTCACATAATAATATACAAATGCATCATATATGTATGGCTTATAGAAAATATATTTTGCACACGCTTTTGCAAGCATAACTCTTAACCAAGAACCTATTTCTAATCAATTTTTAATAAAAATCATGATATCATTGATTTACTAATATAAATGTATTTAAAAGATTAGAAAATAATAATTTGATGAAAAAAGAAAAAGGAAATATGTAACGTCATGAAATTGCAGAATAACATTAAAGTAACATCCATGCATCAATATTTAAATAAATTTTCATTCACATCGATTCCTCAAAATACTCATTTATACGCAATAAATTAAAATTTTTCGATGTGAACAAGATAATAATGTTGTAAAGATCATTAATTTGAATGTTTTGCAATATAATTGCAACAAAACAGTCATTTTTGAATGATAAAAGCTGACACTGAAAGTTTGATAGCGTTCAGTAATGATTTAAGATATCGCAATCATAAGCAGCGGTTTATATTTGAATGAACAGTCGAAAATGTGGAACAGGATATAATAATTTATAATTAAAAACAAATGTTGATGATAGTCTAAAAAAAAGATAGTCTAAACATTTATTTTTATAATAATAGATGGACAATTTCTAAAAGCATCTTCTAACAAATTTTTCTATGGCTATGCAATGTATATTCAACCATTCTGCAATATATTTTAAATGTATTTGATATAGTCAAATCTACAATGAGAGATTGAAACCATTTTAGATTAAGTCTAAAATATCAGACATAATGTATTTTAGAATTTGACAATTTGATTGTTTATTAGAAATTTTGTTATTTACACAGAAAGCGACTAGCACCTGCTTACTTACGCCAATGGAAATACGTAAATTAGTTGTCTATTAATTTTCATAATAATTTCTTGTAAATGAGATCTTAAATTAAAAAGAATCACAAGAAGTTTTCAACATCCAATGTCCCTGGTAGAAAACGAATCCATAATTAGAATATAAATTGAACATTTCTGTTACCACACTACCTAGAAAGTGGTCATCTTTTCAAGCTGATTTCTTACTTAAATGTTTTTTCCAAATTTTTCTTCCTAGTTAAAATAGCTAAATAAAAATAATCTATTACATTTTAAGTATAAAACTTAATATTATGATCATAAAAGTTTATAAAATTGTATTTACTTTATCTAATCGAAAATACAAAAACAATATTATTTATTCATAAACAAATACATAATTTGAATAAATTCCATTTGATATAAGAAATTTTATTGGCAAAAAATTCTTACACTTTCTGATATGTGATACAAAGATTAATGTATTATTAATCATTATACTTAATTAAAGCATGTTAATAAGATAATAATTAATAGGAAAATATTTTGCTTTGACTTGGGATAAAGAATTAATTAAATGAATGAAAACATGTTATTCAGTTATGGATATTGTAATAGCTTACACCAGGGAAGATTTTAACTGGTAGGTCTAACAGTGCTAATTGAGATAAAAGTACTAATATGCGAATGATTACGAAGCTGCATCGCTAACTAAATAGAATCACACACCTGGGCGCTATGGATAACTAAAGCTTTTATTCCTATTATAACATTACATAAAAGGATTCTATGAGTTCTAAGATTTTGTTATTCAAAATACAAAGATTATATTGAAAACTATGTGTGTCTTTCAGTCCAGATGTTTTTTAAGCTTTTTTTGTTTAATATAATCAGAAATCCATACCCCACGATGCCAAGGCAAATGGGAGCTCGAGTTATCGAATCTTTCGCAAGAAAAAGATAACTTCGATAAACGTTTCCAGACTTCGTACAGGTGATTATACGCGGTCGGGTTATCGTAATGCTGTTTGTTTCGTCACTTTATCCAGTAGTAATTGCTATACTTTTTAAAACTGACGCATTTTGAAGCAGCATCCGACTGAGCGCGCAGAATCCGTTCTCAAAACTTCGAATTAGAGTCAATTTGTTTGCCGTGCATTTCAATTCCTGTTCACTAAATAATAAAGTTTTTCCTATCCTATTTATATGAAAGTTGTAATTTATATTCAAACCACTTGACGACAAAATAAGGTAATTTTCGATAACAGTTCATAAATTAAGTTACTAAAGTAATTTCGCTTCCGTTACGAAAATTAGAAATATCTGTTTCCAATTATATACAATAAAAAGAATAAATTCTTAAACAGTAAAATTAGTGTTCTTTTTTAATGTAATATTTTAATGCCAATGAAAATAGTATATCAATTTCATCTAAGAAAATAAAAAATTTGTAAGAAAACTAGTTGAATAATAAAAAGTATTAATCACACCTATTATAGTGCGAAAATTAATCACATGTAGATATCAGCAAAAGAGTGATCTTAAAAAAATAATCAGATAAATTTTTTAATATTCATTTACTACTTAATTTTTCTCAAAAGAAAATAAATTCATCTCTTCGAGTGTACAAAGTCTCTTAATTTGGATCAGTGGAATTTTACTTCAAAATCGATAACTTTCGTGCAAACTCGATATCTTACCGAAAATTAGTGTCTATTTGCTGTTAATTCAGTGAACGTTACAGAAGTTCACTAAAAACCAGGGCATATAAATTAATTTTCGGCCAATCACCTAGTTTGCACTATTTCAAAATAAGAAAGATTGGTATAGAATAATTGAATTAAAATTACAAGGTAAACTAATGAAAGTCGTACCACTTTTAAACTGTTAAAAAAAAATTAATTCTCCTACTTTATGAGAAATGATTTGTAAAATACAGTAAGTTAATCGCACTCTAAACCTAAAGCTTGGAAATAAAAACAGACAAATACAGTAAGATACTGATTCTTAATCAATTCTTTTCTAACTTTCCACGTTCATTAGATTTTATTTAATTAGCCCATTTCGAGCCAAATGGACATTTTTTCTGTAAACTAAAATTGGTGTAGAACTCGATTTCAAAAATTTACAGTTTTTTTTAAACGTACGTGATTTTGAGTTTTTTTTTCTCTCAACTTAATATTTCAGATTCTTAATCGACTATGCAGGATTTTTTAAAGCCAAGAACCCGTGAAATTTACGTAAATCTTAAAACAGGAGTTTTTTTTTTAAAATAGCGATCCTATCTCTTCGCTTGTAAAAATCACACAGATCAGTCATGATCATGATATTATTTATAAAAGCGAAAGCTTCGTTAACGTGAAGCCGGAGGAGCATAGTTATCGACGATTACGGTTTCATACTTTTTTCGTTCAATTTTTAATATTTTAGCATTTTTCGAGTTGAGCCCAATTCTTCGTAGTTCACAGAATCGGACTCAACCTACAAAATGTTAAAATATTAAAAATTGAGCGAAAAAAGTATGAAACCGTAAACGTCGCAATTATGCTCCTCTGGCTTCCCGTTAAGCAAATAGTGTAGTAAAGTTCTTTTAAGTAACTATGAGGAAAAAGTATTAGTGCTGAGCTGTGCCAAATGTATGTTTGGCTCGATAATAAAGATTCAGTTTGTTAAATGTATGTTCACTACAGAGAGCAAACGAAAAGAGCGTTTACTGTATAGAACCCAGAGACCTCTGGAATTCCGGCTCCTATATACAGTAAACGATCTAATTGAGTATTCTCATAATATTGGTCTCAGATCTAGTGTATAATTTGTCAGCGAATAGCGGCCAATTCGTTTGTCGGTACTTCATTAAGCTGTGATGTTATAAAAACGATTACTTTCATTCTACCCTGCAATTTTTAAATTTTAAAATCTAGAAAAGTTTAAGGCACTCACTCTAATTATAGTGTATTATTTTCTAAATACTAATATTTTTTTATATCCTAAGTAATGATACGTATTTTATAGATTTACACTAATGACCTTATTTTATTTTTCTATATTACAGAGATACGGGTTGATATTAGACAAATGAAATATGATTTACTAAAAGTATTGTTAAATATTTATCAAATATACATAATATGCAACTATATTTTGCAAAAAATTAGTACGCTGTGATCAATCAATTCTTTCCTACTTCTTATTATATGAAACTGTATACCGAACCTTAAATTAAAATATTAATTATTTTATTTTTAATGCAGGCATTTTTCATGCTAAAACAAAAAAAAAATCTTTGACTCGATCGGTATCTAAAGGTTTTTTTAATTTTTTTAACAATACGTATCTGTAAGAAGGTGACATTAAGCATAGTGTATATAAGATTAGAGCACGTGTACTTAGTTTAGAATTGTGGTGAAAAATTTACAGACTAGTTGCAAGGTAAAGTGATTTTGAGAAATCGAATGCCGATTACAAGCGACGCAATCGTTGATTATATACTCGAAGAAATAACGAGCGAAAAGAAAATAAACAAGTTCAGTGTAAAGGACAAAAGAGAGTCACCGAATAAGCCATGCTATAATTGCCTTGAAACCGATCACGCAGCTTCGAAATGTGAAAAACCAAAGAGAGTATATGAATTTTGTTTTGAATGCGGCTCAACAATACATGCGAAGGATTGTTCACAGCGAAACAAAAGCAGCACGAAGATGGAGTAGATTTCCAAGGAAATTTCCAAGTAGTTTTTTTCAACAGGGGCCTAGTACAGTAGTGTGAGCGAACGTGGGTCAGCCATCGCTAGCCGCACTGTATAGAATTCCGCTAAGTTATTTGATAATTGTTTAGAATAAGCAACAATGTAAACTCACTTTAAGTTCAATGTTAGACTCCGAATTGCCAATTAGTTTTACTAAGTTTTTTTCTACCGAGTAAAGTGAGGTCACTCTTGCTAGAAAATAGTTACGAGTTTTGTGGTAAAAATGGCTCACAAATAGAAATTTCGAGTATTTTTTCGAGGTAAATAGAAGTCAACAATATTCGAAACGGATTATTAAAAATTCTTGTGCCGTTCCCGATAATACAATGGTATTTGTAGCAATTATGTTCTACAGACGACAGAAAATAACGCAGTCATGCGGGGGCGAGACAAACTAGTTAATAATATCTGAAAATTATACTGTTTCCTAATTTGCAGGATAAGGTCAAAGCATACATTTCGATTCGTTTATATTCCATAAAGTTTTCGCCGCCGAATGGGAAACAAGAGATCTACTTACATAGCAGTACAGTTCAGGTAGATGATTCCGGACTGTTACAAAAAAAACGGAAAAAGGCTACAAACATTTATTCTCAGTTATTGATGCCTTTTTAGACCGCGATTTTATACCACGGAACTGCATTTACTTTGAACGTTTTCAAAGAATTATAGACGAAGAAAAACTTAATCATATACTTACTGATGGTTGTAGAAACACCGAGAGAAATCGATCCAGCTAAGCGTATCAATATGGCGAAAACAACAATTGTATGCGACTAGTATTAGAGAAGCTGCGCAATTTAAAACTTTTGCTTAATAATGCTGCGGAACATATTAGAAAAATTCAAGCGCAAATGAACAACAATAAGACACAAGAATACAATAAGAAATGCAAGGATTGTTTTGTATATATATATATATATATA
>UELV01135853.1:0-20977 GCA_900490015.1 Megastigmus stigmatizans | reverse complement strand
TAAAAAATCCATGTGGCCGGGGTAAGTTGAACTCCGGAGTAACATGAATACTGGGGTAATTTTAGTCAATGGGGTTAAATTTACGCAGAAGCAATTAAATTAAGTCAAGGTCAAAATTTGATACGTTTTTTGACGCAAAATTATCCTCTTTATTAATTTCCAGATCAAAATTAGGATAGTTCTTTTTTAAAAGCGACTTGGCCGTCACATGACCTTGAAGTTCATGGTCAAGGTCAAGTTCAAGGTCACCATTGGATAGTCAGAGAAAAATCATAAATATTATGTCTTGGATGTTTCCCTCTACGACTTCTGGTTTTCAAGTTATCGCACCGAAGCTGGGTTTGACATTGACCATGACCTTCCAAGGTCAAAATTTAAAAATGGTCAAGACCATATTTAAACGTAAAATTTTCCACTCTTTTCATTTCCGGGGTCAAAAATAGGGGGTCCCATTTAAAAAAATCGACATGACCTTTAAATGACCTTGAAGGTCAAGGTCAAGGTCACCATCAGATAGCTGGGGAAAAATCTTAACAACCATATATCTTAGTTTTTTTCTGCCATTGTTAGTTCAGAAGTTATCGTGCCGTTCCGGAACTTTTCAGACACCCTGTATAATTTTTTAAGGTATCTGTGACGAATGATATTTACCAACATTTGGGTCAACCTCGTTTTCTTCTCTGTCCAACACAATACTGTGCAACACGAGCTATGCCTAATGTCTCAACTTCAGAGTATCTCAATACTCTTGGAAGCAAATTAGCACAAGAAATAGATATTATGTGGACTGGACCAAAAGTCATTTCTAGACTATTAACTGTTGAATCTATCGAAGAAATTACAGAGGTTCTTAGGAGGCCACCAGTTATTTGGGATAATTTGCATGCCAATGACTATGATCAAAAGCGTGTCTTTCTAGGACCTTACTCTGGACGAACTCCAGATCTTATACCAAAACTTCGGGGAGTTTTGACAAATCCTAATTGCGAATATGGTGCAAATTTTATAGCAATTCATACTTTAGCACAATGGAGTAGGTGTAATGTCGATGGTAAACGAGATCTCAGTATAAGTAAGTATAAATTTGTATTATATTTGAAAGAAAGAAAAACAAAATTAGAAAATTAATTATTCATGATAATTGTAGATGACACGGTCTCAGCAGACATCAAATTAGAAACTGAAACAGAAGATGGAGTGGTAGGCGAGGATGTTCCTTCGACTCTCTCGCCCAATATGTATCACCCACGTCGGGCCCTAAAAAATGCGATCAACGAATGGCTACCGGAGTTCAGTAAAAAGCGCGCGGCTTTTGGTGTAATAGCCAAACCTCAACCTTGCGTTGCACCGACGATACCTATTCCCATAATTCCATCGGTAAACACGTGCATGAGTTTGACCTCGTCGACGACGACAACGACGACATCATCTTCTGTGGTGCCAGTCACCATGGCACCTGTCGCTGTCGCCGTAGGCACTAACCCGAGTCATCTGCAAGCACTGGCCGAAGTTTGCTCTACGGTCATGGGCAGCGAAGGCAGTCTTTTTCCACATACGTCGACGGCACCTGTTATGAATTCCCTCGTCTCGGATACAAAGGTTGTGAGCGAGCCAGTGGTATTACCGAATGTTGTAGCATCTGTAGCTGGTACGGTACCTTTGAATGCTGTGCCATCGACTGAACCTATGGACTGTAACACTACACCTACTAACTCGCCTGCCCATCAGCCCAAGACGCCTGCGCAAGAGGATGATGCCATGGTTGAGAACACTTCTGTAAAAATGACTTTTAATAACTATCTCCCTCCCTATCGAAAATAGTTCCTTCTATTTCATTAAATTTCATTAAAATTCATTTCATATTCATTATTAAAGTCAATTGCACTCCAATGATTTTTAATGAAACTGAATAAACAATTTTCATTGTCTGTATGAATTTTTTTTATTTTTGTAAATAGTGTAATTTTAAAATAACCCCTTTTGTATTCACTCTTAAAAATATGAAAAGTCTTAAAAAATTTTATTTATCCATGAAAATAAAAAATGTTAATTTTTTTTTGAGTTTTGTAGTCAAAACTTTATGTAATCTTATTGATTTTTTTTTTTTTTTTTTTGTATATAGAGCATTTGAAATCTCATAGGACATTTGTAACAAAACTATATAAATATGTAATTTTATCTAGATGTAATTATTTGCTATTTTCATGTTATTATACAATAAAGAATTCTTTTATTATAATTATATATTAATATAAATCAATATTTATTATTTGAAAGAAATCAATTCGAAATTTTGCATTTTAAACATTTTATTCTACAGCTTTTTCATTACTTTGTCTTTTTATAAATAGACATGTAGCGGAGCATCTGGAAGTATGCAAGTGGAAGTTGACAATCATTCGATCACAGTAAATGGAACGCAATCAATGATCGTTGAGCACGACGGTGAGCATCAAGAAAATCATCACGATGAAGACGTACGCGAACACGTTGACGAAAATGATGAGGACTCGCTTAACATGAAGGACATTGACAAACAATTGACACATGAAGATCTCTCGTTATTATGTGATCTCTTTTATCTTCCATTCGAGCATGGTGGACAAGGTATTCAACTACTGCAGGAGTTCAACTGGCTGAAAAGCAATGCCCATATAGTGATTCAGAAATCTAAAGACGAGGAGCCCAATTCCAAAGCCGATGTGAGTAAACTACTCCTAAAAGACTTTGTTGACATCTTATATAAACTATAGAATAGACTCAGTGTTTGTATACTTCAAACATTGCTTTAAAATTTAATTATACTACTTGATATTAAATGTCTTTTGCATAATTAATATATATAATACCAAGGAATCAATTTAAGATTTAAGATTAATTGTTTTTTTTTAATTCAGGTAGAAGAATGGCATGCTCGTGCAGCAAAAATGAATGACATGAGCAATGCTGTTAATCGTTTACTTCAGCGATTAACTTATTGCAACAACAGAGAATTACTTTATGACCTTTATTCCTATGTCTGGGATATGCGAGGAGTCGTATCGTTATTAAATAGTTATGTGAAGTGGCTTGGTAAGTTTTTATATCAAATAAATTAAAACAAACTTAAAATTAGATTAATATTTTCCTTCATTTCCTTTGCTTAATGATCTTAATCTCTCTAGCAGAGTCTGACATAATATTATACAGATTCTTCGATTAACTATAAATAATTGTAAAATAGACTATTTCAGAGTTGCTACATCTAACTTTATTCTTTTAATAATTATTGAAACCATTATGTGCAAAATAGTTTAGAAATCTGCATTATTTATTTTACTCAAAGTATGTACAAGAAATTGGTAGCGAAGTTAATATTTAAATTTCAAAAAAAAACTAAAACTTTGAACTATCATTTTTGAAAAGTTTAAAAATATTTGATTTTACTATTAAAAAACTACTTCATGATAAAACGTCTATGCTCATTTAACTTATTTAAAAACTTTAATCTTATTAAAAATGATACAAAGTTTTCCATTTCAATAAAATTTTATTATTTTTAAACTATGAAGGAAGTCAATTTAAGTTGTAGTGTGCTGGTTATGTGGAATTATAAATTATTCGGCATATGCTTGTTCTTTATTATATTGGCAATTTACTAAAACATATAGGTTTTTGAAAAATTTTATGAGGTTAAAAAGTCTTAAAACTTTTAGCTATTGAACGTTTTTGTATTAAAATATATAAATATAATCATCAATAATATTAGTAAAGAAAAAGCATTATCAAAAATATAATATAAAAATTGCATTTTTTTCAACCACGTGTACGCTGTTACAAAATCATATAAGTTCCTTATAATGTCCAACTTACACTTATATTTCAGAAAAAAGCATTATGGCCTATTGGTAAGTTTAAAAACTTTATTTTGCTAGCATGGCATAATCGAACTACAAGAAATTATTTAAACATTGACATTTACAAATGAATTTAATAAAAATGTTGTAATAGACCTTTTATACATAGTAATCTTAATATGAATTAAAAAATTAAATTTCACGTAGCTCGATTTTTATGAACTGCTGTAATTTAAACACAAAAGCAAAATTAACATTTAAGATGGTAGACCACTGTAGAATAATATAGACAATGTTTATTGACGATTTAATTTAGTAGCTTGTAACTAAGTTATTTTTAAAAAACGAATTAATTTCTTCAAATTGTGATTTTAAATTAATTTGATCAAAAAGATAGATTGGCTGATTCAAAATATATAACAATTAATCATGATAGTTTAGTTTATTACTCTAAGATAGTAATAGATAAATTGATGTTCTGCGAACAAAACTTATGTACTTGCGTCGGCAAGTGCATGGGTCGCAAGTATTTTTAGATTTATGCAAGTAAAATTATTCAAGAAAATTAGTCAAAAGAGGTACATATATGAAGACGCCAAATTGTAATTTTGTTCACTATAGATCAATCTATGGATAGCCATTACTCATCTTTAATTAACAAAGGTGAACAATGAATTCTACATTACTTAGCCTATTACTATATTAAAGTATGAAATGAAATCATTATTTATAACAATACATAGAAATAATAATTTTTATTTACGCATTAGCATAACAAAGTCTTAGAACTTTGTATACAATAAAAGGTATTGGCATGTAGATACGATTTCTATAGTTTAATAAATATTGAATAGTTAAGATTCTAAAGTTATAACTTTTCATCTACATATTTATTACAAAATTTAAGTATATTTAGTTGAATGTAAGTAATTATTGTAAATTAGTTTCAATATAAATAGATAGTTTTATTTATTATACTTCCAAGGTGAAATTTATTAGATAAAAGATTACAAATTTGATTGAAAAGATTTTCTATTGGTTTGAAAATGTTATGAACGAAAAAATTTACGAAAATCTTATATAATACTATATAATAAATAAATCAGTCATTTATACATAATATTTAGTTTACTTTATTATTACTATCAAAAAAGTTTTTTTAAAATATTATCGCCTATTGTTGTATTTATATAAAAAAAAATTTCCATAACAAAACTTTTAGATTTATTTCCTAATAACAACGTAAAATGGACTAAGAAAAGGTTTTTATTTCTATAGAGGTCTGCCGTCTTATTCAGAGTATTTATTGGAGTTCAACACATTTAAACTTATGTATTATAAGGAAATAAAAAGTCAGTTTTAAAAATTTCAATGCTAAGCAATTTTTTTAAATTTTACAAAAGTTGTACTGTAAATGGATTTTTTAGAGCAGATTTTTTATTTTTAATTTTAAGGTAGAAAATTATAAAAATACAAAAGATTGAAATTATATCACGCAATTTTTTTTTCTTATTTTAATTTTATTATAAACACTTTTACCCTTTGGAAGTGTATGTAATGGCCAAAAATGTAACTATGGATCATACTCAATTTAATTTTACTTTAACATTGAGAATATATAAATTCATTGCAAATTAATGAATTTAAAATGTATTTTTTTAAAAATGTGTATGGTTTATGAGATGCATTTATGCTTGTTACTTTTGTATTATAAGTCAATAGTAATTTACTGTATTTGATAGCAAATGAAAGTTGTCTTATTAATACATGTAATTTATTAAACATTTTGATTAAATTAAAATTTCTATATTTATTTCAATCGGTGGTGAATATACAATTGACTTATTATACAACTGATACCCAACACTATACCCAACCAAAAATAGCCTGGACAGTATATATTAGTAGACAGCATTTCTGTGGATACAAACAAATGCAATATTTGCATTCATATCATTTTTATATACCAGCCTCTGACATTTAATTGACTTTCTTTTCAGCTGTGACCTGGTAGGAACGTGTTCGGGCTTTCTAATTTTATTACTCCATTTAAAATTTCTATTAAGTCAATCTGTGTGATCAAAGAATGCTTTCCTACAAATTCTAAGCCACTCAAAAAAGTATACAAAAAATAAACATGAGGATATTGTGTACTATACAACTGTACTAACCACAGATTTCTGTTTTTTTTCTTGTTGATAGCATTTGGCAGATTTCCAGTTACGATGACATCATTTACCCAAGGCAGCTATACATGTATGCGTTTCAACAGTCTTTCAGTAAAGAAGAAGATTGCGATATCCAAGTTTTGAACTTTGAATATTAATTAATACATGAATATTTTTATATGCACGGAAATTAAATACGAATACTACATAAATACGAAAAAAAATTATAATTTTCATATTGGAAATGAATTTAAATAATACAATTTAGTTTTTAATAGTTGAAAGCTTGGAAAATGTTAGTGTAATCATAAATTCGAATTGGATAAGATAAGAAACTCTTTGAAAGTTGAAAATTAATGCATAGAATATTTTATAAGTGAAGTGATTGTGATAATTTTGGAATTTTCAAAATTAGCATAAGAGATTTAAAAAGGAAACACTTAATTATAAATCATTACATTTTTAAAAGTTCAGAGTATTGAAACTAAATTATAGCTGAAAATCTAAATTAGCTTATAAGATAGCATTTTTATAAATTCTTGATATTCCTTCCAAACATAATAATTTGATCGTTCACGGTAGCTTTTTTAAAATGAGAAATGAAGTCATTTTTGGGTAGAATCTCAGTTTTTAGTTTCAGCACATTAACCTTGAACGATTAGTTTTCCTAACTATTCCCGCACTAATTTATTTTGCTTAGTTTCAGATGAGTATGTTCTTTTCAGGGGTAATAAGTGTTTTGTTTCAGGCGCATTATGACAAGTCATCCCTACTTTACACCTACTCCAGTTTTTCTTTCCTACCTATTCAAGAATTTGTAATATGCAACCTTAGATGCACGACCTTTAAAATTTAAAATACACTGTTGAACAAATCGTTCTTGTTAAAACCAATATATACTGCCGAATTCTATTTTACTAATCATTATAAAAAACTGTTTGACTTTTTATTTTAGAGCAAGGGTAATAATTAACTATTTCATTACTTTGGAACTAAAAATTATTGTGAACTAGATGTCTTTTTCAGCAGTGTAATATTTATTTTGTAATATAAATACAAGTTTTTGATATTCAAATAAGGTTTTAAAACTGTAGTGCAACCTTGGTACAAAAAAAAGAAACATGATGAGAAAAATAAAGTTCGACTTTTCCAGTGCAGAATTTTTATCTAATGAAGCTTAAGCGGAAAAGCACATGTAAATTCACTCGTTAACATTATGCATGTTTACGGTATTCTACCAAAATTGGACGCAGCAGCAATATTTTTAGTACTTAGTTCTAAAGAATACTATACTCACAAAATATTTCAATTCTTATTTTTAATGACTTTCTACTGGGATAGGGTTTTCAAATGGTTGGAAAGAGACTTTTATGAGCGGAGATCAAGAACCATGGGTCTTTCGAGGTGGCCTTACTGCCGATCTACAGGTATCTTAAACTTTTTCACTTAACTATATTTATTCATATTTTTTATAGTTTCTATTGTCGATATTTGACTGATTTTACAAACTTTGTGTTTCAAGATTACTTGAATAACATTATATTTTTATTACAGCGATTAATTCCTGTAGACAGTGGGAATGACTTGTTTATATATAAAGCACCAGAAGTGCCTAGTAGCAAAATTTATACGATTCGTCCTTTCCTATCCGGCGATGAAAAAGCTGTTTATGCGGTTTGCAATCAAATTAACGACTGCAGTTCATCTGCTGTAGTAGACAAGTAAGTATGAATTAACTAAAGTAAAATGAAAAAGAATAAAAAAATATATATTAAAAAATTACGTATATAGAATTGTGGGAGGCTTCGTAACATTGAGCTCAGAACTATGTATGGTTGTGGAAGATGAGACTGGTATTGTCGGATACGCTCTTACTGCCTTAAACATTAAAACGTATAATCAAAAATTAGCAGTATCATGGATACCTGAAATGCAGCTTAAGTATCCCTTGCAAAGTTTGAGTAGTGATATGCCACAGATTGAACAGGTACTTATTTAATTATAATAGTAATGGTAATAAAAACTAACATAAATTTCTAAATTCTTTGTTTTAGGAGGCAATACAATATTTTCATACATTTGTACCTGATGTGCCAGAGCAATTATGTCGGCAATATCCGTCAAAACTTGTATGTTCATTATTACCAGTAGTTTCTGACCAGTCAGTCCCTAAACGACTCATTACGTGTATTCTAGCTGCTCTGAGAGCAAATGGTAAAATTTTTTTTTATTACAAATATCAATTCGCGTACTTGAAATGAAAATAAAAATTTTTAATTTTATGGGATAATAATTATAGGTTCTTTTGGAGCCCATACAAATATGCCCTCAACTGATAAAGATAATCGAGAATTTTATGTCAGATTAGGGTTTATTGACTTGATACCACCACTCGAAGATAGTTCAACAACAGTAACAATGTGCAGAAGTTTCTAACAGCGGGCAAGCACTTCAATTATACTTGTCAACAAAATTTATGTACTAGGACCAGTTGAAAAGGCAAATAATTGAATAGACATGAGAAAAATTCACACTGTATTTTCACAAAAGTAAATTTTTCTGTCAGGATGAATCTTTAATCAAGAGATTGAAAGGAAAGTCTAATGTTCTGCTTTTTTTTTTATAATGCTATAAATGAGTTTCGATATAGTGATCAATACTATACAAACGTTATTGGTGCAAACCGGAATTCGGACCCATGAAAAATTATTCATTCCATAAGTGCGAAAGAGATAAATTTTTAAGTTCGTATGATACGAGAATTGTGCATATACATTGTATCAAAGTATATGGATTATAAATCATTTGCGACAAATAGAAAAAGGAAAGCAAACAAACTATACAGTGCAATACAATGCATTTTCTTTATGATGCCGCGTAACATTTAAGAGTTCTGTATTTTATTTGCATCACTACACGCTATCAGATGCGTTGAACGCATCATGCGCTTTACATTAGCCATTGGAAATATCAAGTAACGAATTTGCTGCATTATCGTTATTCATTTAAATCTTTAAATGCGATCTATATTTATTTTTTTTTTTTTTTTTTTGAGAGAACGAAAGTTTCATTTTATAGAGCATGTACATAGAGCTCCAACGTTTACGTTATTTCTCCAAGAAATGTAAAACGGTTTGAAAGTAAAAAAAAAAATTAGTGATATTAGCGTTAATAACCGCAGTTTAGAATGTGCCACAGACCGATCTGGTCTCTTCGTGGATGAATGCATGCTCGCGATTGGAACATACGTCACGAATAAAATGTTCTTTAATTTTAGAAAACTCGTTTTAATCATTTTGGGAAATACGCACACCATTCAGCTATTTTCGATTTTTAGTATTTTATAGGCGGTGATGTTAAGTATAACTTAAATAATAAGTATATTAACTGCTTCAGCATCATTAGAAGCTTGTAATTTTAATCTCAGTAATAATAATCTTAATGATATTGTAAATGCTCCAAAGTGTTCTTCATATATCTGCAATTTCTTGGCGCATGTATAACATCAATTAGTTTATTTATGATTTTTGTAAGCGTCGTTTAGTAAGCACGTAAAGATGAACGTCTGCTAAAGCAGCACAATTGTATAAAAATAATTAAATTTAAGAATAAGAAATATGACGAAATGAATATGTAAAATATACAGCACTTAGCTGCCTAGAGTTTTGTACGGTGCGCCTCAATATATCATTAGTACATAACTCAACATAATTTTATCGTCATATATGCCAGATTGTTCAAATACAGGCAGATTTTGTTTTTATAATTTGAAAAAAATTAAATAGATCATGTTTAATTTATAGTACATTCAAATGATAGCGCAAAATATGACCCCATTAAAAGTCATAAAGCATAACTATCTCGTGTAGTTGTACAAAATTACATAAAAAATGATTTAAACGATTTTTGTACTATTCTGACTTTAATAATATTATAAGGCTCTTTTCGATTCTATTTTAATTGTTTTAATAAAATGATTAAATTGTTTTTTTATGGTTGGCATCTGATGTATAATCGTAATGACATACTGTATGTAATACAATGCTAATCATTCAAAGTGCGTTTATTATTACTCTTTTACGGTGTATTGAATAAGAACCATTGTGTAAAGTCAGTAATTGGTATAGATTTATTTCAATAAACTTGTAAAGACTGAAAAAGTTTGTCTAAAAAATTATTATAAAATTACAAGTTTTATAGGATTATTTTTAAGCTATCCCTTACTTTAGTTATTTTCAAGCATCATTAGTCTTGTTTAACTCGTGTAAAATAAATGTAAAGTAAGTCATATTATTATAGATGGAGGAGGATTGTATTTTTTTACTGCATTTTCTGTTTTATTGTATGACGCAGCTACAGAATCATTGTAGAATTGTAAATTTTGAAGTTTTCTTTGCATTTCAATTATCTGAAAATATAAATTATTTATTATAAGAATATGCCTTTATTGCAAAAATTTCTAAATATTTTTAATGACATTTACCTTTTCAATTTCATTTTGTAATTTTTTTTGTTCACATCGTGGAGTCATATCTTCTAATGGTCTTAAGTCATCAAGATTTTTTAAAGATTCTATAATCTCTTCAAAGTTTTCATTAAAATTTCTAGAACTAAAATATAATAATATATATATGTACAACATTATTTTTATTAAACTAAAGTAAAATATAGTACTCAATGTGATTAATCTTCGATTTCGAGCTACTTGATCCTCCATTTATCTATTAATAAAATAAGATTTTTTTGATTAAAAAATTGTAAATAATAAATTTATTAAAATACTCTTACATTTTCATCCGAGTTTTCCATATGAAGAGCAAACGGAGTATCTGAGTAATTAAGTTTAATTAAATATTTTTTTTAAATAGAATTCATATTTATAACTTGAGTATTATCAATTGCTCAAAATAAAATATTTACCTACCTAATAAACGTTTCAGTGTGTTAGTGTGCTTAGTGGAAAACGATTTACAGCTGCTCCTCCAGTTATCCAAAAAATTTTTGTCACTGTTTATTAAAGAAAATAATTTTCAAATAGAAAAAAAAGTATATTATAAGACAAGTTGTGTATTTTTTACTAACGTTAATTTTTGAAGTTCAGCTGCTTGATCATGTAATAGTTTCTTTACAGTGTTGATCCACATCATTTTTTGTCGCAAAACAATAATATCATTTCTATTATTTTCACATCTAAATAATAATTAAATGTATAAATTAAAAGTTTATTAAAAATAAAAAATATAAGTTTTGAATACCAACGTTAAAAGTTTCTACAATACAGTCATTTTAATAGTTGCAATTATTTCAACATAATATTTTATTATAGAAAATGTACATGCATTTAAATCTATTATGTTTTAACATGGCTAGATAACATTATTTTTTATTGTAATTAGCTTTAACGCGCTACATTTATTTTATTTTTTCTAAAAGGTTTTTCATTTTTCAAACCTAAGAAGGCTGTCAAAAAACCAAAGATTAATTCAGGTTCTTTTAACTGCATTGGTTTTATTTTCATTTTAAGTCTATTATTAGTTATAACATCAAAAACCCTTTCTTTAACATTTGCATTTTTAAGAGGTTTCTTACTCATAATTTTTGCCTTTTTCAAATCTTTTAAATCAACATTTACTGACTCTATTTGACATAGTTTGATACCTTTTTGTTTATTATTGATTAGAAAATCGAAATTTTTTCTTATAAATAAAGATCTTGGTGATGGTCCCAGTAAATGTAAAAAATTTGATTCTAGCATAGACTCTTGTGCAAAAATTTCAGTTTGATTTGAATTTTCGGACGGAGTTTTCTTGAATGTTTTAATGTCTTTATGTTTGCAGTTATTACAAGTGTTATTTGTGTTTTCCATAAAAACTCCTTTGTGATATAATGATGCAGCACAAAAATTACATATTACAATTGAATTATCTAAATTAGTTTCCAGATTTTCAATTCTTTTTAAAGTCCATCTACTGCTGCGTTTTCCATACCTACTACTTGGTTTATAATTCCAGGTTCTTGCTCTCACAGATTCTTTGGATCTATTTTCAAAATTATTGTATCTATTCTTTGTTGAAGGCCTTTTCGAAGTTTGTTGGTAGCAAATTATGGTTGACAGCTTCTTCTCAATTTTGCCTGAAACATAATAAATAAGTAGAATGAAAATTCATTTTAATCGAATTTAGTTGAACACAACTAAATGAAATTTTAAAATAATAGGTATTACACATTACCATTATTAATTCTCTTTAGTTCAATCATTTCATTGGGATTCTGATTATTCCACTCACTTCGTAAGAAATTGATAATTTGAGAACAATCTAAATCCAGGATGCCTTGGGGTGGAAATATTAATGGATTATGCGCCATTTGTAGATTTTTTAAATTTGGTACAAGTCCTAAGAATAAAAAAGTAAGTAGAATAAAGTTTTAGCAATTTATTGTAAAAGTATGTAGGTATACGATCGAACTAGATCTAAGTATTCGAAAAAATAAGGTGTTGCTCATTAATATAATTCCCTTATTTGAAAGGGAGAATTCTTTCGGAATAATAAATTATATTCACGATATGTTCCGTAGTTCCAGTTTCCAGCGACAATTTTATGCAAGAAAAAATAAAACGATTACTGGATAGTATTACGTTATTATAAAATTTAGATTAATGATACTGAATCGAAAGAAAAATGATAATAACTATAGCGATAAAAAATTTATTTTACCTAATTCTAATGGCAACTCTTCTATATTATTCCCTTGTAGTAATAATGTTTCCAGGTTTGCATGACCTTTGATACTTGATGGAATAGTAGACAATTGATTATTTCTTACATCCAACCATTTTAAATTTTTCAATATTGTAAAAAACTCATGTGGTATTTCTAGCAAATTGTTAGAGTCTAAATATAGCATCTGTAATTATAAAATAATTCAAAAATACGAATGTCCACAAAAAATCGGAATATTTAACTTTAATCAATTAGAAAAATTAATATTATTATAATAATAAAAACTAGTATTTCACATTCATTAAGTACTATAAAACACTATAAATAACACTTAAAATATAACATTAAATAACGTAAATAATTGTATAAATTTTAAAGCTATGATGAAATTACTCGTAAACTAGTAAGTTGATGTAGAATATCGACCGGCAAAGTACAGATACCACCATTGTTCAAATTTAAATGTATCCCATTAAACTTTGCAAGTAAATTTGGCGAAGTCAGCAAATTTTCTTTTGATAGCATAGTTTTTTGACGCCACAATTTTTTAGCTTTTGTTACTGGATTAGCAGTTAAAATTGAACTCGAATTATTTCGAGATAAATTTGCATCATTTTGATCTGGAGCATCAGTCAATTTAGCTATTGCTTTTGTAAACGTATCTTCTAATCTTGAAAAATTCTTTGTGGGAACGTCTTTATCGTCTTTGAAATCGTCAATAATATCTGTTTCGAATTGGGATTGAGAACCTATAACTGAATTTTAACAGTTCTAACACTTATACATATTTTAATTAAAAAAAAATATTATAAGTCAAAGTACTTAGTTCATCTTCCTCTACTAGATCTTCAACTTTGAGAATGTGAGGTGATTTTGAAGAATTGTTTTCTTTAGTTTCATCATAAAGATTCTCGAAGTCTTCTTCAATATTCTACGTAAAAAAATTCTACTTAAATAATTTTAAATCTATATACGAAAAATTAAATAAAGTGAAAAGCAGACCTGATTTTTCGCTGTTTCTTCAGAAGAAATTAGATTATCTGAGCTTAAACATTCTACATCAGTCACATTTTCAAAGCTTTCTATTCCTTTTGAACTTGATAAACATCTTGTCTCTTTTAAATTTTCATTAAATCCATAAAATTGGGATAGAAGATGTTTGTGAATATCTTTGGACATATTTCTAGACTTTAGAGAATCAAGAAGCTAATGAAAAATATCCATCAGAATGCATACCACTCAAAGGTTACCAAGACGACAACCTTATTGAATCAACAATGACTTTTTTAGATCTTTTTACGTACCTAAAGTATTTAAACACTTACTATAAAGTAAAAATAGATATATTTTTAAGATAACCAAAACGAATTTAATATCTTTTATTTATATACTTCAAATATTTTTGAGAAAATTATGTGAGTTCAAGTGCGTTAACCTTTGTAAATTTTTTGGATTTTCATAAATAAATCGAGAAAATAAATCGGTATTGACCTTTATAACAAATAGTTTAAAATTTAACTCACTTTATTGCCAATAATGATGAAATTGTATTTCTGTAATTATGTAGTACAAATTCAAATTTTACACTTATATGTCAATAAAAAAAGTTTATTGTATTTCGATAAATTAACATAAGAGGAAAAGACATGAAAAAAATAACGAGTTTTTCAAGAAACAATACTGCTTCCATGTTCAAAAAGTTGTATTTTTTATAACTGGTGCATTATTAAGTAATTTTAGTTATCAATTTTTTAACTTTGTTTCTTTTTGTTGGAAGGCTAAAATCATTTTAGGACAGAGTATTAAATTAAAGTCTTAATGATAAATTTTAATAAATTTGGGTCTGTTGCAGTCTTTCTGCATCAGTATTGTACAACTGTTTACTCATAGAGGTTTTACACCAATATAAAAAAACTAATAGATAATAGATAATAAAATAAAATTTCTTTTTAATTCATTATTACAACAGAATAAGGAAGTTTTAGAATGCAAAAAATTAATTTTTGAATAGAGAATGTTTAATTTTTTTATAAAATTAACATAATTAATTTAGTTTTATTAAATAAACAAAGTTGCATGTAAATAGGAATATGTATATAAATTATAAAAATTAATTTAGTTATAAGTATTACTTATAAAAATTATCTGTATAACTAAATCACATCTATTTTATTTGGTTCATGGTATCTTTTCATTAGTTTTTTAAAAACTTTGCATAAATACATAAAAGTATTTGTATTTTTGTTAAAGACAACATAAAAAGTTTCCCATATGATATACTGTATTTTTTTTCTTTTTTGTGTTATTTCATTATTGCCTAAAATAACAATACACTACTTTATTTAGAAAATATAACAATTATTTTAATATTTATATACTACTTTAAAATTTGCTTACTCCAGTCAGTCAATTTTCCTATTTTCCGTATTATTTTGAAATTAATTATTTGTATAAGTTTCAGTAACGAATTTGGATTCTGTTTATTTAAGCAAACCATTAAAGCATAACAACGTTTGGCTTGTTGCTCTGCAATAATTTTAATATTACTAATAATGCGTTTTTCACTGTTTACTTCTTTGCAAAGAATAAGTTTACTGAGTTTTAGAGAAGTTAACCATTGCAATTTGAATTTCAAAGTACTAAAATAAGTTTATTTAAAACATATTATTAAATTCATTAGTACTGTTATTTGAATATTCCAATAATGTAATGATATACTTACTAAGAATTAAGATTTGTAAAATTAGTAGAATACCGGGGCAATGCATAATTAGGTTGAACTTCTAAAGAACTAGGTTCAATTTCCCAACCTAAGTATTCAATACTATTTGTATTACTATCCATATCAAAGTTCTTTTTCAATTTTAATTTATTATACCAACAGTTGTATTCTGGAATGCCTTTCATAATCCTATTTAAATACCTAAATCATATTCAATTTATTTAATTGTAATTATTAGAAAATTATATTATTAATAAATTTTATTTACTGTTTTGCATAAACAAAGTTTCCTGTTATGTAAATACTATCATCTACGTAGGTAAAGAGATAGCCTTCTTTTTGATAGTCGGAAAAGTATTTTTTTCGCATATGTGCATAGTATATATCACATAATGTTGCAGACAGCATTAAACCTTGAGCTACACCTTTACATACATTGTAGACTTTATTTTCAATAACGACCTACAAATATTATAAATTTTATAGTATAATATCAAAATAATGAAAAAGGTATAAAATGTTAAATCAAACTTATTACTTGAGTATTGTAAATGAAATCCTTAACTTTACAAAGTATGTAATGTTTGTTAACAAACTCAATGTTTTTTAGTTTTATTTGTTCAGATTTCAAAAAATTCCTGTCTATGCCTACAACTTTGTACTTTTTAATACGTTTTACTATATTGCTCTCAAGTATTAGCTTATCTGGTAAATTTTCAAACATTTCCTGTATTATATCAAATAACTTTGCTATATACATAAATATACAAAATTTATTTAAGTAATATTAACAATTCTTATAAATACAGAAATAATCATGAATATTTTTAAATCAAATTGTACTATTAAATTTTTATTGCAATAAAAGTTTTATTTTAGAAACATGATATTTATTATTTTAAATTTAAACTTGTAAATAGTAACTATTTAATTAAAAATATTTTACCCATTTTTAAATCTTTTATTGAATTGAAATTATTATAATTACCTGGTCTTATTGAGCCATAAGCATCACAAATATCAGTCATTACTATAAATACTTTATTACTGGCACAATTACTCATTTTAACAATTTCAATATACTTCTTATCAAAATTATTATCTGTATTTTTCAAGTAAGTCTCTAAATAGAGATATTTCAAAACACTCAAAACTTTTTTTAATTCCTCTTTTTCTCCTGTTGCATATCTAAAAATCAGAAGAGAAAATGGATTTATCTTGTACTTCATTGCAACATAAAAATATACATTAAATTTGAAATTACTCATGTTTTGTAATGCATCTAATTCCATTTCTCTTTGGTATTAAAAATTGTTTATTTGTAATTTCATTTATATTGACAATTTCACCTATTGGTATTAATGCCATTTTATTATTCATTTTGTCAATATAATCTTTCTTTACTCTATTCCAGTCTTCAATTAAAATAAATACTTTCTCTCCTTTGACATATGCTACATGAAATTCATGATGTATCAGTGCTATAAAATAGTGAAATAACCATTTGATAAATTTGGCCATTAAAATGTATTTTGCTTGCTGATCTTCGATGTCTTTGATCCATGTAATTGATGTGACCTGCATTGGATCAAAGTTTTAATGCATAAAAACATTTAGTAAAATTATTAAATAAACAATCGTTCTAGTAGCTTCTTAATTTTACATTAATTTCTTTTACTAAACCGAGTAAAGTAAAAGGCTCTGTCCTTGCTGTTTGCAGTAAATTGTAAAGAGTTTTCAAAATTTTCTTTTTATTTCTATCGTTGCCAATAAGCTCTTTAGATATAATTTGAAATAAAATTGATCGAAAGCTTTCTCTAATTTCAGAGATATGAATTTCATCTTGACATTTCTTTTTCTCGGTATAATGGTGTACCACTTTCCCTTTGACTTTTCTATTTTTTTCAAAGTAATTCTGTTTTTTAGTCTTTTTTCGTCTAAAAAATCTCGAATATTTTGCTGAACAATGTCTGACTATGAAATCATAAAATGGTTCAGATTTTACATATTGTTTAAGTTCAATATTGTTAAACTTTTGACCAATAGCAGTGCTTAAAACACTATCTAGTAATTCGAATTTATCTTTATCATGGTAAAACAAATTTTTTTTTAAGGTATTCAATTTTTCATGCTGTAACACATCCTGAGGAAAAGACACAGATAAGTCCATAGAATTTAATTCAGCTGCACACAAATCTTCCATCTCCATTTCCAGATTAAACCTGAATTACAAGCATGCATGTACTTATTTCTACAACTTCCGAGTCTTTATAAATTCTTATTTGTACATTTATTTACAAAAACAGTAAAATAAGTATAACTAACCGGCACCATTACCTATATTATATATACATATAATCAAGAGTTTGAAGAGTTCTAAATGTTTCGAATATTGTGATGATGGCGCTGATATCGTTTTGGCGCTTTGGCAAAATCAGCGGGCCGGCGGAATTTTGGGCCTATTCCCTAATTCCTACTTTCCTAGCTCATTCGTTTCTTCATCGCTCGAAGGAACGGTCGTATCAGCGAAATCTGTGCGCAGGACAAAATCTTTTGCAAGAGAACAAGGAAGAAAGAAAATTCTTCTTTCTCTTCACGGTGACAGCTACCGGTGGTTGATTTGGATTCGTTTTCTCTTGTGGAACCTTTAAAAGGGATCGTCTGCGCGAATGGTTGTCCTGCAGGCACAGCTCGACGCGAGCCTTCGAAAGCTAAAAAAATACAGATTAGACGTAAGTACAAACAAGCATAAAACGTCTATTTTTTCCGCTTTCTTTTTTTTATGTTCTATTCTTCTGTTTTACGCGTATACTTTCGACTTTGCGTACCCGTGACTCGTTTTTCTTTTCTCTATCCTATTTTGTTTATGATACGATATGTGCAAACGATGGTGTCGTTCGACTTTGCTGATGAAAATTGAATGTCGCGCTACGCGAGAAAGATGCAATGCGGTATTTTGGTTGTTGATTTTTTAAAATGAACCTACCTATTTTACTTCTAAAATAATTCGAGATGAATCAGCGAATTGTTATAAATATTCAAATAATACTTTACTATACAATTATGTGCACTTCGTATATTCTTTATTGTAGAATTCACAGAATTGCTGAATTTCGTGTAGCTAAAATTGCTATTGCTCGTAGACTTCGTAGTACTTAGGCTGCTAAATTCCTCATGTTGAATTTCTACCAACTCTATCTGTTTCTACTGAAAGTGTAGCATTTGTCAAATCCAAAACGTAAACGACATTTGGAATTCTACGAGAATAGTTTTTTATTATTTTCATTTTATCAGATTTCTTCTAAGACTACTATTGTAAAAATGTTTAAATATTTAAAATAATTAAATAATGGGTTGAGAAATTTATATCTATATTTAAGTATATAGCGATGAATGAATAATGAAGCGTTGTCATACTATAATACTATCATACTTTAACTTGTCAACATGTGTATAAGTATATTTTTTATAGCTAACGAACTCTAAAGGTTCGTTAGTTCGTATTAGCTTCATAGAATCGAGTAAGTAATATGTAATATAAGTATAAGCCTGCTGTGCGGCAGAATTTGCTCCAATTCCGTGAGCAGGTTGCTCGGAAATCTTCTAGGAATCAAACGCTCACGGATCGGGTCTCGGCATCGACCTGTCATTTTTGACATTTTTCCAGTTAACCATAACCGTCTAAAAATATGAGGATCACAAGCCTATTTTATTATTTTTATGTGGTGTAACTTACTAAATACGTAAAAAAAATTAAATAAACATGTTAGAAGTTCAGTACTTTTTTCTAGTAATGCCTTAAAACTAAATTGTTTCACTGCTTGGATTACGACGCTTTATTATTAAATTATATTCTTTTCGTATAATATCTTTTTAATGTTAAGTCACTATGAACAGATTTATTCCGTTACAAATATATATTTTAATTTGAGTGTTTTTTTAAATTATTAAAGTAAGATAGTTTTTAGAAGAAAAAACAAATTTAGCGAATTTAATCTTTAGCTTGTGTATGCATGGTAATTTAATAGAGTTCATAAATTCCATCCTAACTCTTTTAAAACTATCACTTCACAAATTTGAATTTCTTGTAAAAATTCAACCACAATACAATTATTTTTAACACATTTAGTCTGTAAGAAACACTTTATAAACGTAAAAGTATTTACTTAAGTGTAGCATGAAAAAACTAAAGTTTTACTGTTATTAATTTTTATCTGTAATTTAAAAAAAAAACGAATCATTTTTCTTAGAATCCTTGAAAAAATAATCGGCACAAAAATGCTGAGGCAAAATAATGATAATCAACTTACCCAGTGATAGAGGACCCCAAAAATTGAACAGTTGTAGTGCTTGAACTCAATTATAGGAATTCCGTTTTCATTTCCAAAAAATTATGATAAAAAGTAAAATATTTTTAGGATAAAAAAAATTGAAATCAATTGTATTAGACATTTATTTTGGTTATTTATAAGGATGAGACAGAACACTCCTAACAAAAGCTGTACCTTTATACCTAATAAGTATGAGCGCTCACAGGAGTGAAAGTTCGCAATCGTTCGTCAGAAGTAACACTTTTCTCTTTATTGGTTGTATAAAATGGGTTTGAACAGGGAGTTGTCAAAACTTTATTTTTATATCAGTAAACGTCCAAAAACATTAAAATTCTATTACGACTATTGGTTAGTTCCTCGCAGACAGAAAACTCGCATTTCAATCTAAAGTTTTTGATATTACAATTAGAAGTTTATGCTGAGGTTTATGCAGTTCCAATTAAAATATTTACTGTACTAGTAGATTATTAGAAAATTATATGTAATTTCTACCAAGACACAATTTATTTTTCGTACATTTATAATTTAACATGCTTTTTAAACACTAATCGTTTGAATGTTGGTATGCAAATATTTGATTACGCTGCATCTGTTTCTATTCTTTTTCGCTAATTTTCTTTATGATGCCCCTCTTTTCCGAGTTTCATGTAATTTTTTAAAGTAAGTAGGTAAGGTACGCTCTCTCTCTAGATCAAAATACGAAAATCACAATCGCAGTAACAATCTAACGAAAATTTAAGAACTCTGCGTAGGTTTGGGCAGTTTTTATTTGTACAGTAACATAACAAGTTGCTTTTCGTTACTTCGCATAGTTTCTATTATTCTCAATAAATAGGTGACATGACTTGTAGGTGTAAATTTTCGCATCTATTTTCATCGTTCTCTCGTTTTCTAAAAATACCAATCGCGCCAATTTTTGTGTACATCAATTTTTCATCGTACAAAACGTTTCCAATTACTCTACTGCGGCCCATTCGCGCTCTGTTTACATTTTTTCGTACAGGGTCTCTATGTTTACTCTGACATAATCCTGTCGCGTAAAAGCATAATATTTTCGTGTGTATTTTATGTCTCGCTCGCGAACTTGATTAGATAGTGAATAAAGTTTTATTTTCCTCCCACTCGTATAAGCTCTCTCTCTCTCTCTCTCTCTCTCTCTCTCTCTCTCTCTCTCTCTCTCTCTCTCTCTCTCTCTCTC
>UELV01135852.1:0-21609 GCA_900490015.1 Megastigmus stigmatizans | reverse complement strand
AGCTTGGACAACGCAGTGAGCGTCTATGTTTTCAGCTAAACGAGTAGAGCAGGGAAGGTTAGGCGCGCTCTCCTTCCCGTTCCCCGGTGCTGCAGCCGCGGCGCGGAAGCTCCGCCTACTCTCTCCTCTGTCGCCGGCGCTGTACCGGCAGCGGGAGCTGATTGGCTGATTTTCTAAATTTTCAATTGCCTATAACTCCAAAATTATGCATTTAATCGGAAAACGGAAAAGTTACGTATGTCTTAGAATTTCCTCCTCTATCCGGTGGATTGTTTTTCGGCATAGATACAGGGACGCATGAATTACGAGAGAAGAAAGGTTTCAGAAAAAATCTTTGAGATACATACATTAAAAATTAATATAATAGGTACCTATAGTATTGTAGGCCCTATTTATCTAACTATACTCTGAACTGTTCTACTAACGCTAACTAAATTTGAAAAGTATACCTCAGTTTTACCTTGTTCTGGACAGTTGATTTTTTATGGAGAATTTTTATGTCTTACAAGATTTTCCGTTAGAGGTCCAATTACCGATAATATACTTATTTTCAAAATTCCTATACGAATGAATATCTTTGAAGACTCATTGTAAAAAATCATTTATAATTGTAACAAACCTTAAATTTTGTGATTCTAATGGACGTACTCTTGTTAGTTAAATATTATACAATTTAATATAATATAAGATATGAATCAACTTTTGTTATTTGCTCTATTATTTTTTTTTTTCATTACAATTATGCATGCTAATTACAATTACAATGCGTTGTTTTTTGCTGAGCCAGCTCATTGTTATTATCATTGTAAATTGGTTTTCCTGTCCGTTGATTATACCTATTATAAATAAATAAATAAATTCTTATAATTAGGTAGAGCTTTTATCAACATTTAAGTACAGTTTCAAACTATTTCCGTTTAATTTTCCATATTTTAACATTTTGCAAGTTGCATCCAATTTAGTGGAGTACAGATGAATGGCAAAAATCAAAAAAATGTTGAAAGGAGGACGCCAGCGAATGCGTAGAAAATAAGTAAATGCAGATAAATGTACAAAATTTTTTTATACTTTAGAGCTGATCAAAATATTAATATTGGAATAAAATTTAATCCGGGGAAATGCGGGGAAATATAAAAAAAATTCAAGTCAATTGCGTTAAAATGAGTGAAAAATTCAAGTATTCATCCAGCATCTGGTAATAAAAATTAGAAAAAATCACTTTTTTATATTTTTCATTTTTTGATGCATTATATAAGGCTTATCATCATTATATCATTACCTATTACATTTGATCAATGTATAAATATTTGTATCTCTTGGGACTTGAAAACTTTAAAAATGCTGAATGAATGGTTTGATTTTATCTGATACATAAAAAGCGGACATGAATCATCCTAAGCATCATATCGGTGAAGTCTTTAAGAAAATTTTAGACTGCAATTTAAAATTGAATTGTGATAAAATGAAGATAAAACGGAGATACTAGCTCCAAGATATTAGCGTAATTACGATTGTTAAATATTGATTGAACCAATAAAATATACCAATATTATATTAGGTAAGTACACAATTGATTAATCTATCAGATTAAGTTCATTAGACTGATTAAGATATAAAACCATATGTTGATTCAGTCATTCCTGTATCGTTTCCCATGTGATCCATTTATCCATTTGTTTTATTAATTGCTCTTCAAAAATAAATCAACTTCTATACAAAAATTAGCAATCAAATAATTGCCTTTGTCAATTACTATTCAGTCAATTTTAAAAGAGACATAATTGTATTGTTTGATATTTTATAGAATATAATATGTTCTAATGTAATTGGCTTCATTTTTTTATGCCTTTTACTATTAAAATCATAACCCATCAATAATATTTATGTTTAGCCATAAATATTATTGAACAAAACTAAAAACCACCATGTAGTGTATAAACTCTGCAAGAAACTGAACAATAATTATAGTTGAAACTGTCTTTTATATAATATCTTATCTTTCTTAATTATTTTTTTTATTAAACAACAGTAAATACATTTCATAAAATATTTTTCACCATAATTCTACTTTATATACATGTATGTATACATTTAAAAAAATTTAAATTTTTCTGGCCATTCTTTTCTAAACATGTCTATCTAAACTTTATAGGAACAGTAAAAGTTTTCTAATAAATATCACATTTAACAAGAACATCCAGTGTTCTCAGAACAATGATAACGTTATATTGACGTTATTGTCACACAGTACAACAATGCATTTCTTGTTCTACATCAAACAATGCTATATAACATCCATTGACTTTAGCTGCTTGTTTGATCTTGATTATGCTATTGTTCATGTGACTCAATAATAGAGCCAGAACTTTTTAGCCAAATCTTTATAGGCTTTTTATTTTTACAGTAATGCATAATTGTGAAAGTATTCATGATCAGGAATATAATACCCAATACTATAAAATAGCCTCCATATACCAGATACTAAAATTTCAATGATAAGGTTAATTATGTAAATTAGCATTCATATTAATTTAAATTCAAATATTTTACCTGAGATCTTATATCTAACGATAAACAATTTTTGTCAACAACAACAAATGTCAGTAATGCCTGTAATAGTAAGGCAAAGAATGTGTTTGTTCCAAATATCAACCCATAACTATCTTCTGATAAATGTTTAGCAACTTCAAAACTAATTAAAAAAGTTAAATTTAATAATATTTAAAATAAATGTATTATATAAAACATATAGAATAATATAATATAATATACCTGGCAATTGTTATTATTGAGTGATAAATAACTCCAAAAATCACATATGAAACATATAAAATCCATATATTGTAACTTGCATAAGACAGTAGTAAAAGGAAGCCTTCAATAATTGAGAATATTGACAATATTGCTTCACCAACCAGTGGCCAATTAAAGTGCAGATTTCCAATCCCAAAAACCACCAAAGCACCTTTTTAAAATAAAATATCAACCATAAGAAATGCGCAACTATATTTTAGCAAATGTTTTATTTCTATTTTATTTAAGAAATGAAATACATGGAATATAATTGAATAGCACTTACTAATTATTGTGTATATAGCTTCAACAGCTCCGTTATAAATATTAATAGCTTCCTGATTATCTGCTTGAAATTTTGTAGCATTTTCCCATAATAACTGTACATAACTTATAACTTGAAGATATCCGCAAGTTGCAAAAGACCACCAAAGAGACCATTTTACAACATGAGCACTTGTATAAGCTTTTACAAAATCCTCCCAAAGTAAATAGTATGCATGTCTAACTTTAACAAAGAATGATATTGGTTCTACATTTGAAAGTTTATGTGAAGAGGTAGACAATGTATTATTGCTTGCTTGACTCTCTAATGAAGTTGATATATCAGTGGTGATGGGATCTAGTCGATTGAAATATATTGATTGCTGAACTGAAGGCAAAAACAATGCAAACACAGTTGCTGATCCAAGAGCTAGAATTTATATATTTACAGTGATAATTATAGAAGTTACATTATAAAAGAAAGTATAGGTTTATAATTTATTAAGAATTTATTTTATAATATTTAATATCCAACTAATTTAAATTACTTATTAAAAATATAAAATAACTATATTTATATTTTTGTATCATAACAAAATGCACAGAAATTGTTAAGAATATTCATTAAATAAAGAAGATTCAATACTTAAACCTTTCTTTAATCTTTATTATTCAAAAGAGTACTTTTAATTTTTTATTTAATTAGACGATATAGTTTTTAATTAATTAAACATCTTACAGGCTGCACTTATGTAGTTTAGCTGTTCATAATCCAATAAATTGAAAGATGTTGTTAACTGAGCGACAACACCAGCAGTAAAACGACCAAGAAGGAATGCACCTCTAGTATGACTTGTCACTTGTTGATAGTGTTGCTTATTGACTTTGGCATATATGTAAGTGTAATAAGCCACTTCGGTTGATAGCAACAGTCCATAAAGGAATTCCACAACTTGCATATGTGGTATGGTCGTTCCAAATCTGATTGATAAAAATGTGGCTGTGCCAGACAAGCCACATAATATAATAACAGGTTTATATCTCACTAGATCTGTTAATAAAAACACCAGTATTAAAGTGGCTAAATAAGAATAAGTACCAACAGGATAGATCTCCTGATTCACCTGTAATATTATAGAATTTAATATTATCTGACTAAAATTTTATTTGACTTGATTTAATAATTAAATGCACATACATATAATTACAAAAACTGAAATAAACATAAGAAGGTATTTCAGTAATATTTATTTATAATTTAAAAAAAATGGTTTATTTGTTTACTTCATATTACAAGTTAAAAAGTTTAATATTAATTTTGGACTTACTTGAGTATCTGTAAAATTTTTCCAATGCCCAGTCAGATAATTAGTAACAAATGGTTCACTGGGACGAAATTCTTTTAAAAATCCGAAAACACACAGGATCATTGAAATGACTGCCCAATTCATGATAATTCTTCATCTATGTTCGTCAACTTAAATATTTTGAATATACTTTAAACAAGTTTTTGTGTTCTGAATTGAAAACCCCTATGTGCACCATTTATACAATATCTTTATAGTACTGTTTATATAAAAGTCTTATCAGATAATCAAGAGCTTCAATTACTGTTAAGAATGAAAAAAGATTGTTTATTGAATGTATATATTATACTCATAAAATTTATGAGTCAAAATTTACACTGTTTACTTGAATAAAACAAGATTTGTGCATAATTTACTTTAAAAAAACAGTCTTTCCCTGTCACATTTTAAGTCACTTTTAATCGATTAAACGAAAAATTTGTAACAATAAAAAAATATACGTCAGTCATGTAACAGATCCGAGTTAATACTGATTTTACTCTTCCTATTTGTCTCGTGTTCTCTTTGGCTCACACTCACACGCCGCGCTGGTCGTACGTCGATTGAAATCTTGCATGGTTACACAATTATTGCACATGCGCAATTTCACGTTAGTTAACAAGAATTTTCGAATCATTTTTCCAATAAAGGAAATACTTAATACAACACATTTTCATTAAAAGTACATCATTACTAATTTTTAACTTGCAGGTTATAAAATATTTATATAGAAAATAGCAATTACTCTGAACATTAAAATAAATTGTTTGATTCATTAAAAACTTCCGCAAATAATATTTTTCGCGATTTATATAATTTTTAATTAAGTTTATATTTAAATGACTTATTTATCAATGTTCCCTTTCTCGGTTTTGAATTTAAAGAGTGTAGGTATTATTATATTGATATTATAATAATTGCTAGTAACTATATATATATATATACACCTATAGATCTTTATAGGCACACAAATCACTGTATAATTTTAATAAAATTATGATTATAGGTATATTCAGTAACTTTCATTTTTATACTTTACAGGCAATACTGGCAATAGTGGCATTTAGTTGCATAGTCGACTTCGCAAAAATTTGCTAGTTTGCAGTTTGCAAGACTAAGTATAAGTATCGTGATTCGTGGGCATTTTAATAAGTTAGGTAAATAAATTCTTATTTCTGATCGTTGAAATGTCGAAACTATCAAATATTATTTCAAGATGAAAGAGAATTACTATAATGAAAATTTATTTATGAATTTATTAAAAAATTTATTAATGACTATTATTTTCGTAATGTGTTATAAAAATATTCAACATAATGTCAATAAAATAATATTAAATTTAAAAAATATAAGTAAGTAAATAATTATGTAAGAAAATAATAAGTAAGCTTATAATTATTCGATGCAACTATGAGGCATTGGATAATCCTACTATACATTCATTATTTAGTTTTTTTAAATAAAACAAATATAAAATCTAATATATAATATAGGTACTGATTTTTATAAAGTAAGTATAAATCTTTGATATTATACGCATGCGCTTACAGCTAGACCTTCACAAAATTGCGCGTAAAACTGCAACGTTAAAACTATACTTGTATACCGGCAAACTCACTCTTCTGATTCTCCCGCGCCAAAGGATCGTGAATCATATGTTAGTAAAATATTACAAATGTTTTGGTATAAGTATTAAGAAAAATATGTTCCATTCTTCGCCAAAAAGAACTTATATTAAGTATAAAAGTATTCCTTAATATTATGTGAAGTGAACGCCAAAAAAACAAAATCTGATAGTTTGTTTTCGAAAACCATATAAAATTAACCTCAAACGAAAGGTATAAGAAGAAATTATAAGGAAAATGTCAAAAGATATTAGATCATTTTTTACAAGTTCTAAACAGAGTGCACAAAATAAAGTCCCCAAAGAAGTTAAACCGAGAAAAAAGACAGCTGCGATAATAACGTCAGATGATGACGACGTACAAGAAATAAGTTCTCCAAAACAAAATAAAGCAAAAGCTACTGATGAAAAAAAAACAAACCCCAATGATATTAATTCACGTTCAAAAAAACGAGCAATTGTATCTTCTGATGAAGATGAACCAGAAGTTTCTAGTCGTGTGAGAAATAAAAAAGCAAAAGTTTTAGATAACAAAAATTCTAATCATGTTGAAGAAAAACCAATGGAAATTATTGAAGATCCAGCAAAAATATTTGGTAATAAACCAGTGAAAAGGATAAATGCTGTTAAAGTTACTAAGAAAAGCAGTAAGCCAACGATTAAAGAGCCTGTGTCAAATAAAAAAGATGATTTCATGGATGATGATTTTGATGCAACATTGAATCAGTTGGATACATCACAGATTGAAGATGAATATTTATCGTCTATTAGTAATGAAAAATCTTTTTCATTGTCTGACTCAGACAAGAAAGAAAAACATAAACATAAAAATAACAAGGAAAAGAAAGATAAAGATGTGATTAATTCTATGAATAAGGATAAGTATCTTTCTCCTGTAAAGAATAAAGAAAAAAGTACAAATGAAACATCTCCATCAAATAAAAGTAAGCATAAAGAAAAAATTGATTCAGAATCAAAACAAATAAAAGAAAAATATGAGCATTCTGATACAAAAGCTGATAATAGTAAAGAAAAGAAAAAGAAAACTTCTCCCAGCACAAAATTGGAAATAGAGAAAGATGTCAAGCCACAAAAAAATAGTACTAAAACAAAGAATACAGATTACAATGATATAATCGAAGAAAAGGTTGAAAAGAAGAAGCAACATGCCATTTTATATCACAATTACCTTAACAGGGGTGGAGCTAGAAATCCAGGATCAAAGGAAATTCCAAAAGGAGCTGAGCAGTGTTTTAATAATTTAACTTTCTTAATTACAGGTGTTTTAGATTCATTAGAACGCGAAGAAGCAAAGGATATTATTAAACAATATGGTGGCAAAGTAGTTGAATCAGTATCTAAAAAACTTAATTATATGATAATAGGAGATGAAGCTGGACCTTCGAAAATGGCTAAAGCTGAAAGCCTTGGAATTAACAGGTTAAGTGAAGATGGCTTTTTAGAATTGCTACGTACTAGGCCATCAGGTGTAAAAGATCAAAAATCATCAGATAATAGTAATAAACGCAAAAGAAAAAATTCAACAAGTGCTGATCATAAAAGTCCTGATCAAATAAAGAGAAATAAAGAAGATTCTCCTAAAGATAAATCTAATAAAGATAGTCCTGAGAAGATCAACAAAAAACAAATTGATACTTCTTCAATAGATGTAAGTCCTCCAAAAAAAATGAAAATTGAAAAAGACAGTTATAAAAGTCCTGAAAATACCAAGAGCAATATAAGTTCATCTCCAGAAATCAAGTCTAGTGCATTAAAAGTCAGTGAGCCTAGTGCTTCAAAAACAGAAATTAATGAAACTACAGCTAATGAACCTGTAAACAATAATGTAACACATACAGTTGATGGAGTGGATCATATAACAGCTTTAGTGGAAAAATACAGACCTAAAGAATTAAAGCAAATTATTGGTCAAACAGGTGAGAAAAGTAATGCCAGAAAATTACAATATTGGCTTACTAATTGGCACAAAAATCATGGTAAAGACTCTAAAGCTACAAAACCAAAATTCAATTCTCGAGATGACACTGGAACAATTTATAAAGCTGCATTATTATCTGGACCACCTGGAATTGGTAAAACCACAACTGCATATGTTACTTGTGCTCAACTAGGCTATGAAGTTTTGGAATTCAATGCTTCAGATACAAGAAGTAAAAAACTTTTGCAAGAGGAAATTGCTGGCATTTTATCTAATAAAACTGTAAAGTCATTTTTAACAAGTGGTCCTGATAAAAAACGGACATCGCCAAAACATGTACTTCTTATGGATGAAGTAGATGGAATGGCAGGAAATGAAGATCGTGGTGGAATGCAAGAATTAATAGCTTTTATTAAATCTACAGAAGTTCCTATTATATGCATTTGTAATGATAGAAACAGTCCAAAAATTAGAACTTTGGCTAATTACACATTTGACTTAAGGTTCCAAAAACCAAGACTGGAACAAATTAGAGCAGCAATGATGTCAATGTGCTTCAAAGAAGGAATCAAAGTTACCCCAGAAGAATTAACTTTAATAATTCAATCTACAAACCAAGATATTAGACAAGTGATCAATCACATAGCAGTTTTATCAGCAAAATCTCAAACAGCAAGAGAAAGTAAAGAAAAAACAAAGTATAAAAATTTGAGACTTGGACCATGGGATGTAGTCCGCAAAGTTTTTACTGCAGAAGAACACAAAAACATGAGTATTCATGACAAGAGTGATCTATTCTTTCATGATTACAATATTGCACCGCTTTTTGTAGAAGAAAACTATCCTATTGTTACCCCTGCTGGTCCAAAAACTGAACATCTTAAAAAACTAGCAGAATGCAGTGACAGCTTGGCTGTAGGAGATACAATTGAAAAAATTATTCGGGGTAATCAAGCATGGAGTCTTTTACCAGTTCAAGCTTGCTTCTCATCAGTCATACCTGGAACGGTGATGTCTGGCTATATTAATTCACAAATTAACTTTCCTAGCTGGCTTGGAAAGAATTCTAAAAGAAGTAAATGTGATAGGATGTTACAAGACATTACTGTTCATGCACGTATAACAACAGGAGCAAGTAAAGAAGCAGTAAATCTTGACTACTTGAAAATGCTAGTTGATTCTATAGTAAGACCTTTGGCTGTTGAAGGCACGGAAGGTATTAATAAAGCTATAGAAATCATGAACCAATATCACTTGACCAGGGAAGATTTGGACTCATTGATAGAGCTTACAAAATGGCCTCATACAAGAGATCCAATGCAGTCTGTTGATACTAAAACGAAAACTGCATTTACAAAGGCTTACAATAAAACTGCTCTATTTAGTAGTGCAGGCACAATAAAAAAGAAAGCTTCTCGGGATACCCAAGATGAAGATTTTGTTGGAAGTGATGAGGAACTATCAGATAATAATGAAGATGACGATAAAATTGAAAATGACAAGCTCATAAAAGCTAAAACATCAAAGGCAAAATCGGAACCATCTGAAAGTAAAGAAAAACCTAAAAAAGCGGCTAAAAGTAGTACCTCCCGTTCTAAAAAAAAATAATTATTGCAGATGTAAATTATTATTTGTCATGTATATTATGTTTTGAATAGTATTGTACCTCAAGATAGTCTTTTTTTATAATACTGCGAATTTCTGTATATTACATATTGTATTTTTATATTTAAAATGTTCTCGCGATTAAATTAAATATTTCATAAATCTGTCAGTAAATTTCTTATTTCCTTTCAAATTTTTGTAAGGGGATGTGCTTGGCTGAAAGATTTCGACTTTACCGATGTTTGCATTTAACGATCAAAGTATACTTATAGAGATTAATTTTTGGAAAGAGTTTTCTGTTAGCACCTTAGTAATGATGTAAACATTGTTTCCATTTTCATAAATTCCTTTTACAATTCACAGAGATTTTTGTCGTCGAAAAATTCGGAGATAAAAACCGCTGTGAATTACAAACAAATTCAATTTTCCACGACAAAAATCTCTGAATTGTGGATGGAATTTCACAAAGTGGCGACAGAGTTTTTTTGAAAAATTAATCTATATATTTATATATTTCGTTCAATGCAAAAATCGATAAGGTAGGAGTTAAACTTTCTGACCATAACATACGTCCTTATTTATTCTTACTTTTATTGATTGATAAATTATTTATTAATAATAATTTCTAAATGAAAAAGTAATTGTACAATTGCATACGGGTATGTGATATGGTTGTAAAGTTTCCTACCTTACCGATTTTGGCATTTTACGAAATATATAAAGGTATTCTTATATATGTCAATATGTGGATTGTGAATTATTGAACGTGATTTTAGAATTGGTCCATCACATCAGGACTTTAAAATATCTTATATGACAAGAATTTCGTGATAAATTACAAAGCTAAAATGTTTTTTATCATTTCGGTAAGTGGTAGGTATTATATACGTATAGCACTCGACACACCCTTTAAAATCCGTTTCAATTCCCATATTATGATTTTTTGTCTTCGAAATACCTAATGCCAATATAAAATTTCAATACGTATCTCAAAAGAACAAATGAATTGCAAAACCGATGGCTTAGAATGCTTGTGAAATTTGAATATAGATATCTCACGATCATGACGTGAAGGATCAATTCTTGGTCAGATTCAGATTTTGTAGAAGAATATAGCCTAGTCAGATCTCGAGTATATAGGATGTCTTTTTTATTTTGTGTGCCTGAGTTATCGTGGCAAATTTTCAAAAAAATAAATGATTCATGCGCGTGTATTGATTTTACAGTGTAGTACAGTTAACAGTACGATATACAGATTGCACACACCAATATATAGGTCCTGTTCTAAAAATAACTAATCAAAGTCATAATTCTCATAATCACTGTTTTCAAGACGTAATGATAACTAATCTGAGAATTTTCGTAAGAAAAATGTGTTTTTAAAGATTTAGAAAAATCTTTATAATGTGGTATTTAAACTCCTATAATGGTAGTAAATTGGGTTTTATTATAATAATCATATTTAAAAAATAATAAGGATTCAATTAATCGCGACTACTGTCTATAAGTACCCGACTGTCATGAAGTATTTCAAAATCTTTTCGTTCAAATTAAATTACCAAAATTCTGATAGTTCAGTTCGCGCATAAAGAAAGCCAGAAAGCTCCAAATGCCTCAAATAGCTCAAATAATGCATCCGCAATCCGCATTATATATAGTTCTGTCGTGGCTCCACGTATTACAGATGTCGCTGACAGATTAGTTTGGAATCGTAAGTACAGAAGCCAGCCTCGCAATAAGTACGCATCGATATTCGATGCTGGTGCATCCTTTATTATAAAGGTAGCTTGATCATTCTATTCTAAATTATATACTTTTGTTTATAATTACAATAAAAATGTGGACCGTGAGCAAAACACTGCGACTCAGCTGGTGCTGGCTAATAATCGTTGAAGTTCTCATCTCCGTCGTTGCTGAATGGAATACAAATGATTACATGAAACGAGAACATTCGCTGATTCGACCTTATCAAGGTATGATGAGAGAAATTAGTTATCGTCTACAAAAGTCGATTTTTTATATATCTAAAAGCCACTTTTTTTATTACGTAAATGCCCATAATCTTTTCGTTCTTAAGTTCAAATTAAATACTAATTGAATTAATGTGAATCATCTGAATTATTTTTTGTAGGTTAGTCTGTGATTCAGATATTCAGATATCTATGATTTTGACGCGTCATCATTTTTGAAAAAACATGAATTACAAATTAACTTTACATTTATAACGGTATTTTTTTATGATGCGTGTGTACTAGTTTCACCTTTTGATTAGTATTTTAATAGTGTAAAAGTTTTAATTTAAGTAGCTTAAGGATTTTGAATCTATGCAACATTTTTTCTTTAATCAATAACTTATAAACACGCAGGTTCAGGAATGACAATACCTTTTTGGGATTTTACGGGTAGTACAATGGTTACTAATAATTACATAAGATTAACACCAGATGCACAGGGCCAACAAGGTGCAATTTGGAACACGGTTGTAAGTATCTTGTTCAATTACTTGCTGCATAAAAAAAAATTATTTTCAAATATCCTGAAATCTAGCAAAACATTTCAGTTTACTAATTTAAAGTTTGCTTAAAGTCTTTTTTAAAAGATATAAATAAAATAAATTTCAGAGATATTGTGTATTATATGACTTTATTAACGTGACTAAAATTTTACGCGATTTGAAATGTTTACGTGCCTTTAAGCCAGTAGGAGATATCGCGTATTACGTGACTTTATTTTTTACGTATTTTTAAGTCAGTAGGAGATGTCTTTTTTTACGTGTTTTTAAACCAGTAGGAGATTTCCTGTATTACGTGACTATTTTTTACATGTCTATAAGATTTTCCATGTTTTTAAATCCTTCAAATTTTGAAATTTTAGACGTTTCGGACGAATACGTATCTTTAAGCTTTCGCGTATATAGGGTTATGTCTATGCGAAGTTGCCCTTACATCCACGTAATTCCACGTTTTGACGTGATTTTCGTGCGAATAGACACAGCGCAAAGTAAATCATTAATAATTTAAAAATTTTTTAATTATTTTTCTTTTACTTCAAATTTATCAAACCATAGCAATTAATTAAAGAACAATATAAAGATCAAAATGTACTCTATAAAATTCTTGTTTTTTTTTAGCCATGCAATGTTAGAAATTGGGAATTACAAGTACATTTCAAAGTGTATGGCAAAGGTAAAGACTTATTTGGAGATGGCCTTACCATTTGGTATGCTAAAGATAGGATGGAACCAGGACCTGTTTTTGGAAGTAAGGATTTCTTCCAAGGTTTGGGAGTAATACTTGATACATACAGTAATCATAATGGACCTCATAATGTAAGTAAATAACTGAATAATAAAAAAAGTTTAACTATCACAAATGTATATAAAACTATTTATTGACAGCATCAACATCCATATATCTCAGCAATGATAAATAATGGTTCTCTTCACTACGATCATGATCGTGATGGTACTCATACTCAGCTTGCAGGTTGCGAAGCTAAGTTCAGAAATTTAGAACATGATACTCATGTTGCAGTAAGATATGAAAGAGATACATTAACTGGTAAATAAACAACTTATTCTAATAATTAAATGAATAAATAGTTTAATACTTTAATAATTTGGTTTTTACAGTCTCTACTGACATTGCAAACAAAGGTGCATGGAAAGAATGCTTCTCTGTTAAAGAAATTAAATTACCAACTGGGTATTTCTTTGGTGTAAGTGCCACTACAGGTGATCTATCTGATAATCATGAAATCTTATCAGTTCGACTTTTTGAATTGGATTTACCAAATGATGTAAGTACAATGTTAGATTTACAAACATAAGCTATATTTTTTCTTCTTACTAATTAACATTCTATTTATAGCCAAAAGATCTAGAAGATAGATCAAAGATTATGCCATCTGCAGCATTTTTTGAATCACCAAGAGGTATATAATTTAAGTTTCTTTTACTTTTTATTTAAACACTTTAAATACTCCGTTAATTTTAAATTATAATCTACTTACATTTTTTTTTGTTGCATAGATCATGTTGAAGATCCAAAGCCATCATCATTGAGTGGAGTCAAGATTTTCTTATTAATGCTTGTTGGTGCACTGGCACTCATTGCATGTGTTGTGATTGGAATCATGTTCTATCAGAAGCACCAGGAAAACAGTAGGAAACGATTTTATTAATGTTAAGAATGTACTTCAGTGAATTTTTTGTGTAATGAGACATTCCTTCTATATGGAAAGAATTGCATTAGAATGTACCAGTTTCATACTGGTTTTAACAATAAGCGCCGACAAGTTGTGAGCAAATTTTGAAAGGAAAATTGGTTTGTGTCAGTGTATATACATATATGAAAACTTTTGTGGTTTTATATTAAGTTATAGTTTTTACAAGTTTTGCACTCACAACTTTTATTTATATCACAAGAAGAGAAACGCATGAATGAAAATTATTAGTCCTGCGCATAAAGTCGAATTAAGTTATCCAAAATAAATGGATTTCCTATCGAGTTTATACATAGGAGGTTTAATGTAATATTGACGTTTCCATCATTAATTTTAATTGAAATTCGTGAACATAAATACAATAGTCGAGTAAAAAATAAATGGACTTGAAATAAGCAATATCCAAGTAGATATGCACAGCATATATTAATGCGACAGATGCTTTCCTACTTTTGATTGCTTCTGAAAAGAAATTAACAAAGAAAGAAGACTAACAAAGTAGATTATATATTTGTATATAAATGAACAGTACAATACATATTGTCAAATAATCATAAGATAATTTTCTGCTGTGACATTGCTGTTTTTATACAAAACCTGTGAAACATTAATAAAAAAAAAATCATGTATGTATTAAAAAGTAACTGTTTTTAAATAAGACTATGACATTATTGTCATCTTTTCGAGTTGTTGCCAAATGAAATAAATATGTACCAATGAGTAAAAATAAGACTTGATACTTTTTACTTATAATTTATTGAGGAAAACGATAAAGGTCTAAAAAATGAAAAACGTCTCTTCATTGTATTACTAAAACATAATTATTAATACATAATAATATAAAAAATTTTCATTTTATACAATTTTTAACTAAATTGTTCAATAATACAAAATAAACTATTGAAATACTAATAACACTAAACTAGTTGAAAAAAGATATGTTTTTTTAAAAAACTTTCCGTAATATTTTGTTTAACGAATTCAATTAAATACAAGGCACATCCATCCTCACAATCTAACGAATTTTATATAATTTTGGTCAACTTTTTTCAACTGGTATTTCCTCACTATCATCTACATAATTTTATTTATTTGAAACAATTTTACATCGATAAATATGAAGATAAAGACATTTTAGTTTCTTTAATTTGTACTGCTAAACTTTAGGCACGATTATAATTATTGAACTTGATAAAATTTTGCCTACTAGCAGTGGCAACAGAAAATAAAAGTCTAAAGGCGAACTGCTTTCTGTATTAGTTCCTATACTTTTCATTTTACATCTTATGAATTTAAACTAGAATAAAAAATTTGACACATGTAATCACTATATACTCACATATGTTTATGAAATGCCTCAATTCTACATAGATCAAAATAACAATCTATATCTTAACAATTAATAAATGAATTCATTTCAAAGTAGTTATTCTTACCTAGATACTTATTCTTTAACGTAATAAAAAAATATTTTAATTCTTCGTTTTTTTTTTATTTGTATGGCTGTACTGTCATTTTTATTTAGAGAATATATTTAAAAAAATTTAAATATAAAGATGATTCCTAAAAAAATACATTCATATTAATTAAATATAAGTCCATACATATAATTGTTATGTCATGAACAATCCTATCTAATAGAAAGATAGTAGTATCGCTGTGTAACTCTCAATCCACGATATAGCTATACACCGCCTGTATACCACTGTTACCCACAATATAGCTTTACACCACGTGTATAGGTGGCTGGTAGCAGGAGTGTGAGATAGGAGATTGAGAGATATAAAAGAGGAATGAGAGAGAGGAGTCTGTTTATTTCTATTTAAACTCATAATAAGAGACTTTGTAAACTTTAACTAAAACCCTTATATCGCTTAGCTTAACGAGTATCCCGTGTCTTTAGTCTGAGTAATACGGAGATTGTTTATCCTTTACGATGAATACTAATAATAATAGATGCGTATCTGGAGATTTGGCAGAAGGCTAAGCTGAATCCTCTGCACCACTAAAAATCAAAAGATTTTGAAAAGGATCCAAACAGTGTTGCACGGACGATTTTCGTAGGAAAGTCGGACGCAAACAATTATATGAGCTTCGTGAGCAGGCTCAAAAACGGTTGGGCGTATTCCATGGCTATCTGGGCCACTAGTGCTCCTTTCTTCTTATGCGAGGAGGAGGAGGAAGGAGGAACTAAGAAATATAGGGGTCTATGTATGTATAGATACGTATATCACTCGGTTCGTGAAATGGATAGGGGAGATAAAAAGTCCGTACAAAGCACTGTAAGTAAGCACTGTAAGCTCAGTCGTAAAGTGTATGTCACAGAATCCGCATCGCTTAGAACATTGTAGATTCGAAGGACCTAGAGGAAATCTCGAAGTCCTAGACGCGACCATAAAGTCAAGTAAGCAGCAACAATGGAACAGAATTAAAATTACGAAAGTCACGAAGAATTCTAGTCTCAGGAGGAAATTCTGGAAATGAATATCAAAATTCAGGACCACTTCGAGGAGAGGTAGGACCTTCTGAAGTCGACGGCAAAAGAAATAGAGGAGGAAGAGGAGATAACCTTATAACACAGACACAGGAGAACGAGATGATTAATCATATACTGTAACAATTACGTTCGAAGAAATTCAAGATAAGTGGTTTGAGTCAATTGAATTACCACATGCAGTCCCTTCACTGGTGGAAAAGCTTACACACGATCAAGGAGCACGATTCGCCTGTTTCCGACGACATATCATGGCGAGAAATCGAAAAGGCGCTCTTAAAGTCAGAATTGTACATCATATTTTCGAGCTACCCTCAAATTTCGGACGCGTTTATAAACCGCCTTTTGGGCTTCATTGTTTTCTTCATCCTCGCAATCCACAACAGCTACCTACACGTCATCCACGATTGTAAGTTTCGCCAGTTTTTTCGTGCCTGTACCCATATTGAACAAATCAAAAACAGGTTTATTGGTCCAAGTGAAAGTGAAAAAGTTCAGCGAAGCGATCACGAAGGGAACATTTTCGCCACCCGAGACGTACGGCGAATGTATCGTTCTCAAGAAGCTAGCGCTGACTCCATTCGAGAAGGTATGTAACAGAACAACCGACGAATATAGCAATAACGAAAACCCTGCAGACGCCGGAAGACGTATCAAATAGTATAATCGCGCCGTGAGTTTTGTCAACGGGTGGACAGATAGGCACTGGGCCAACATCCTTGATTACCTAGCTAAGGACGAAAGGGAAATTATGGAGATTCACGCAGTCTCCGACGGTTGGGTCACTTGTGGTCAAACTAGAGATATACCCTACGAGCAATTTACACGGAGTGGAAAAGAAATATTGGTGAACTTAGAGGAAGTATGGTCAATAATGTGAGTTTTATTTTGGGTATACCTAGGGTATGTCTGTCCAAATTCGTCTTCCCACGTATGTAAAAACGATAATAAAATACTTATCTACATATACATAAGTACGCCAAGAACATTTCGTCATAAACTTTAACTAAAACCCCTATATCTCTTAGCTCCTCCTTCCTCCTCATCCCATGAGTAGAAGTAGCACTATAGTGTGTAGCTATATTGGGGGGTAGTGCTATACAGGCGGTGTGTAGCTATATCGTGGATTGAAAGTTGCACAGCCATAGTACTAAAGACGCATTCTGCAGTTTTAACAATGTGATCGCGTTCATTCATTCATGCCTGAGTCAAAGGTAACGAAAAGTAGTTGAACATTTATATCATAAACATCATTTGGTTGATTTGATCAAGCTATAGCTCAAATACTTTCTAATCGAATATTTAACATCTATTTACTACTTAAGTGGTGACAATGATATTAGGTACACTTAAAATTAATATTATTAACAAAAATAGCTGTTAGGGCCTTGAAATTTTTAACCCTTTAATATCCAATTACTGTACATTAACAATTTTCTGTTTCATATGTAACAAAATTTATAATGGAATATTCTGCAGACGTGATTAATATTATGTTCTTTAGGTTGAAACATTGACTTGACAGTGTCTATTCCAAAATACTGGAAAAATAAGATAATATTTTTGCATAGGGTTATACTTGTTCCTTGTATATTCAAATTGTTAGTGCTAATTGATAAAACGAATCATTAAAAACACGTTTATACTGAAATTCTAGAAGTTATTCAAGAATTGACACGGTAATTCTCAAATATCAGTCGAGTTAATCACGTCTCGAAAAAGATGTTACATTCTTCAAAACTTAAAAAATTTTTACGCCATTTTCAATCAAAATTTATTTTTTAATGCTTCCATCGTATATTAGGTACTTACATAGTATGATCACAAAATTATTATTTATTAATAAAAATTTTACGAATTTTACATCACTACGATTCTATTTATATAATATTTATACACTAGTGTGCATAATGTTTAAATATCAAGACCAATGTGTTAAAACAAGATAATTTTTCTAAACATAAAGGTGCTCGTCTTGAAGATAATTTTACGCTATATTTTGGCTTTTATAGAGTAAAAAATAAAAAAAAAATTAATAGAAAAAGGGTACGTATCAATTTTTATTGTGAAATTAACTAATAAATGATTCTGTATTATTTACATAATTCTTATTATAAAGAGTAGATATGTAAAGGGTTAAAAAATCACGACTAAAATTATACAGAAAAAAATTTACTTGAATATCACGATGGGATTGAGGAGAAAATTCAGAACGGTCTTGGCACCTAAATAAGTTATTCTAACGACGTCATGCAAATCGAATCTGTAATTATTTCTTTTATGAGGCTTCAGATCGATAGTATGGCAAACATGACACCCAATTTTCTCTAACATTACGTGAGGATTCGATCCACCCAAAAGAGATTCACTTTCGAGACCACCATTTGACAAAATACCAGAAAACCAGATCTTGTCACCAGGGTAAATATTGAGGCTGAAGTTTGTAAATGATCTATCGCCAAGAAGAACTACTTGTGCGTTGCTGCCCCATATTCCGTTTTTCATTTTTACAGCTATTTCGAATTCGTACCAGTTCCACGAGGACACATGGCAAGCACCTTTTCTCTTCCGTGCATTAAGATAAGTCTTGCAACTTAATTTACGTAATTCGTTGCTGTACCTAAAAAGAAATTCGCCCTCTGTAGGTAGATGTATATGTCTGGGCATTTTTTGAAATATTATTAGTCACAGTTAGTATTATATTTTATTACTCTAAAAATGTTGACTAATTTCACTTTTAATTCATCTGTTTAGTTTAATAATATGTAAAGATGATACATTTTACCAATGCAGTTTTAATAAGTATTTAGTACAAGCTATTACTAAAAATACTCTAGTAAATTTTTAGCGCCAGATTTTTTTATTGTATAGGTATTATTTCAGATTAAGTAAAAAACAGAAAGCATTATAAGAAGCAAAAATATTTTTAATTTTAAGCAGACTTTACCATATTATAAAATATGCAACTATAAAAATTAATATAAGCTTGCTTTAATTTGTGAATATTTATTGACTACAAATTAGAAATATATAGTGTTATCAATATTAAAAATCTTAGAACTGTTTTTAAATTTAAATTTAATTTTTTTCGTTTTTAAAATCACAATCTAATGAAGCTAATTTTACTTCTCATGAATAAATAAATAAAAATCAATTTTTATCAGTCAATAGATATTATCAAACAATTGATCAACAGAAAGCAAAAAGCTACAGTAAAATAATCACTCACCTGTCACAGTCATCTTTGTGTGGTTCGCCAAACGCACAACGCAAAGGATTAGCAACGATGTCAGGAAGGTGATCCAGCACAAGAGCCAAATTGTTGCGGATGGATTTGACGCGAGTGTTTGTAACATATCCCTCCCAACCGATAGAAACACCTTCAAGCTGAGCGCACTGAACTTGGATTTGAGCTTTAGAGGAGGACTCCTCCCAGGCAGGTTGATGACAGTAGTTTTGATATTGCTCCCATGATAACTCAGATGGCATTTCGAATGGACTGGTTTCGATTCCTGAGCCGCTTTTGTAGCCGACTATCATTGGCCAGGTAAGGAATGCACCAGCAGCAAAACCAAGAAGTAACTGAAACATCGATGTGATAATATATTATATTTCTTTTAACTGAGAGCGCAAAGCATGAATTTCGGACAGTCTCAGCTGTTTGCAAACGGGAAATATTGTTAAATGAAAAGTAATAAGTAAAAAATGTATCCGTATTGAAATATCGATATCATACCTGAACGGTGGTTATAATCCAGTTGAATCTGCGGGGCGCTCTGGTTTTTCTCAAATACCATGAGGCAAGAAATGGCATTCCACCGAGCACAGCTGTGAGTCCCACCCTCATGACCAAATCGCTCTCAGACATGTATTTTGCAGTGGCCACGATTGGCAAGACGATCGACGCCAATCCAACAATGGGCAAAAAAAGCACCATCCCAACAAGTGCCAACGCGCCTCTGATTAGTCCGTACCATGTTGCGCTCTGGGAACTCAACACTGCCATCTGCCACCAGCTAAGGGTCACGCAGTGCGGTATTAGGGTCTTGTAAGTTCCTCGCCAATTGTCTCTTGCGGCCATTTTAAGAAATACTGCTGGTATGAGTAAATAGAAAACCATGCGGAAGTTGAGACAGAACTCGATACCGTTGCCGACGACGTATGAAGCGAAGGTGGGTACTTTTATATCAAGAAAACGCCAAGTCTGCGCCACCACCACGTCCATCTCGTACGGATACTTGGCCAGTACGTTGACGCTGAAGCTGAACAGTGCCAGAAAGTCTGGATACCTCGTATTCGAGTCCCTCCAGATGAAGTTCAGCAGCGTAACAATCGTCAACGTAAAAGCTATAACTGTGAATTCTGACTGTGGAGTCCATTGACGAGCTATGATGGGGAAGAGCATCAGATTCATCAGAAGCGCCAAGAAGAAGTGAGCATACGGTTTCAAGTTGTTTCTGCAGAACTGATATTCCGCCTCCTCGGGATTCAAACTGCCGGCTGAGTAGCTCAAGAACAAACGCGACCATACTCTCAGTTCACAGAGCTCACGCTTCCTCTGTAGGACCTGAAAGCTCGCTATCACCATGACCACGAAGGACAAATAGTACAGCGCCAATGGCACAAAGAGAACGATACTTTCGGTACCCAGAAGCGCGTGAAGCAGAATCAACACTATAGTGTGTAGATGACTCGTGAAGAAAAGTTTACGAAGTGGTAGACCACGTCTCCCTAAACTCTCCACTATCCAGATATAGAAGCGTTTTAAGAAAGCTAGTGGATGGACAAAGGGTCGTTGTAGAAGAGGTACTGCATCAAGATCCATTTGTGCCGCATCGACCAGACAAACGACTCGGGAAACGACTGGTAGTGTACCCCGAGCGTAAGATGCTGCTGCTGATACGAGCGCAGCTTCCGTGATTTTTTCACCTTGGTGTGCTGACATGCCTATTTGAACAAAATTAAAGAGTAAAAGATAAATTTATGTTCAGGGAAGTGAAAAAGATCTTCAAAATTAAGATGATAAAAACTGTCAAGACCATTACTGTAACTGTAAATTAGAGATTCTAAAATTAACCCATTAACGACCAAGACCCCGAATTTTCAACATCTTTTTCAAGGCCTTTTTTCAACTAAAAAAAAGGTTTGAAAAAATTTGAAAAAGATCATATTCGACGTATTTTGAGCTGTTCTTTCGAATGGTGATACCTATTTTTTGTTAAAATACTCCTGCAAAAAAATATGGCGTAATTTTCACGAAAAAAAAGTTAAAAAATTTGGAAATTTTCAACTTTATAAATTTTTTCATAAGGAAAATGCA
>UELV01135851.1:0-21200 GCA_900490015.1 Megastigmus stigmatizans | reverse complement strand
TAATATTTGAACATCGATTGCACTTTTTTGCAGTATTTTGAATTATTGTCATTGCATTTTCCTTATGAAAAAAATTCATAAAGTTGAAAATTTCCAAATTTTTTAACTTTTTTTCGTGAAAAACACGCCATATTTTTTTGCAGGAGTATTTTAACAAAAAATCGGTATCACCATTCGAAAGAACAGCTGAAAATACGTCGGATATGATCTTTTTCAAATTTTTTCTAACCTTTTTTTTAGTTGAAAAAAGGCCTTGAAAAAGTTGTTGAAAATTCGGGGTCTTGGTCGTTAATGGGTTAATAATTTTAATAGTAATGATATAGTTAGCATTTAAAAACAACATTAACATAAAATTTATTTGATTTGAGTTAAAAAAATAAATAATAGGTATTAAATATATTCTAGACTTGTGACAATTATAGATATGTAGATATGCAAGTGAAATTTTGATGAAAATTCTGCGTAACCAGGAACTTTTAAAAGCTTAAGAACTCAATTGAAGAAACTTTGAAGTCATGTAAATATTTACTACATCAACAAACACAATTACAAGTCCTTTTTGACACTAATATCAAAACAATTAAATTTATAATAAGTAATTAAAGTACTAATTTAGTTAAAAATATTATTTAATTTGAATCTGTTAGCTTTCTGTTTTGATTGTACAAAATCGTAAAGAGCGCAATGGAAAACGAGATATAATGCAAGATAAGGACTTCGGGCACATGTAAGTCACCTGAATGCAGGCGTCGAGGTAATCTTGCTCGGACATTTCCTGGTTCTTAGCAGGCGGCACTTTTCCCCGACGGCGCAATTCCTGCTTGGCGTCGTTCAAATCAAATATCGCCACAGGGTCCAGCCTTCTCTTGAGCACCAGGCCCGCCAGGTACTCAATGTAGTGCTGCCTGCGGGGAAAAGTACCCTACTTTAATGCGACTCAAGCGTTCTCGTAAGCTTAAATGTTACCTCGAGCAGGTCCTGCCGATATTCCAGCGGATCGCGGCCGTACCAGTTGGCCGGTAGCTTCTGGCCGGCACGCAGGACGCAAGTCTCGAGGTCGTCAATGGTCAGTAGGGACTCGGGCTCGATGCGCGATAAGCGCACTTTGCTCACCAGGTACTCGATGTAATGGATCCTGCCAGTCATTATGCCAAGAGGAACGAGTTGTGGGAGGACGACAATTTGCAAATACACATTTTACTCTTTGTTTTTTCTTTTATTATTGCAATAGCTTGACTGAGATTTATGAATTGTTAAATTCAATTTCAAGATTTCGTATAGGAATTAATAGTGGATTCGAAATGAATGCATACATATTATGTCATTTTACATTCAACTATTTAAATTAACACAAAAACATTTATTTATTTTAACAATTCATCAGGTAAGATATAGTAACAAAAATTCTTGTGCTGATCACAATAGTCTTTTTTGTGATTCATAAATGTAAACCTATACCTAAATTATTTTTGACTGATTTATAAAAGGGAAAAGAAGAATAGAAATGCACCAATCAAATTACAAATTCAATGCTAAAATATGAAAATTCAAGTTACTATATTAAATTTTAGTCAAGCTAATGATGATTAGCTGCAAAATGAAGGTGGCTCACGATTGCTATCACTCAAGTATTATGCAATGAAATGTTATTAAATAATTCAAATGAAAAGTAAAAATGTACGTAAAACTAATGTAAAAATGTAAAATAAGTATGATTTTCATACTGTAATCTCGCAGAATATTAAACATCATTATGAAAAGTATTGTCAACAATTTGTTTTTTATAACTCGACAATATATACACAATTTATTTATAAGAGAGATCATAGAGCGATGCTGGTTTATTACTCAATAAAATCTGTTTAAAAAAGACTTCTGGGCTGATGCTTCTAATTTAAGTCTTTTATCTTTATTTACATTCTGAAACAGCTTAAATCTCTACAAGTCGAACAACTCGATTCTATATAGTTAATAGATTTGAAAAACCATTGGTGTAAATACTTAAAAAAACCAGCATATAGCTTTAACATCTCTCCAGACCAATCCACAGCCCCGTAAGAATTACCTGCACAAACCAGCATGGCCCTCGGCGACGTCAGAGCTGCAGACGGCATCGACTACCCCTGCTGGCGTTTCCTTCTGCAGCTGAACCTTACACCTGCGCAGTCCTACTGGACCCACGGTGTCGTAGCTCACACCATTATCTCGCAGAAGCTGCTGCAGTTGAACAGGTTCTTTGTCGCGCAGGTAGAACAGACAATTGCGTGGATGGTGAGCGTGAAGCCCGAGTTTGGCGCAGTACGCGCTTACTTTACACTTGGCTCCCATCACAAATTTCCTCCCGCAGCCACAGCAGAACTCGTATTTGCATTGACTGCATGTAAAGTGCATGCAACCTACGAAAACATAAAATTTATTTTTAACATAAGTCCCGAACATATAAAAATAAGCACTGTTTATATTACGTGATTTAAAATAATTTGAAGATTTACCTCCACGTGATAAGGAATATTTAAATTTGCATTTGGGACAATCGATTCCATTGTCTGCCAAGTGTCGCTCTAGACCTTTGGCTTGATTATCAGGATCGTTCTCGTCTTTCCAGGCACCGAACTGGTCACAACTGATACCTTCGTGTTGTTTCTCCCACTTGATAAGATAATAAATAGATGAATGAATTGTATGTGAATATGTGAATGATTTGAAATTAAATAGTTTCCATTGATTCTACGTACCGGTTTTCGGCAAAATGCACACGTGACGGATCTGCAATCTGGGCATATTAACCTTTTCTGATTGTGATCTGCGTAAAATCCACTGGAACACTGAACCAATTTAAAAACTTTAATTACAAAATTAAGAACATCAAATGAAATTTATTAAAGTACATGATTTAGACTAGGTTTAACGTACGAAATTGTATCATCTCTCACCTGAACGCACCACTTGAAATTCGGATCCTGCATGAGCGTGCGATCCCGGAGTTTGCGCTGGAAAAGCTCATGAATTGGTGGATCAAGTAGCGCCTTCAGCTGAATGTCCAGTATACTAAAGTATTCGAGCACCTCGTCCTCGTTGGCGTCGCGTAGGTCTGGTTCTTTACAGAACGGACAGACCGCGTCAGTGATGCTACGGTCGCTGATCTGTATCGTGAAGTAATTCTTGGCACAGTCGTTGCAACAGCGGTGTGTGCATCGTAGCATCGACACCATCTGATAGTACAGATATGTTAATTTCTCTTAGATTTTATATGAAATAATTTTATTTATTTCATGAATCTGATTTTTCAATCTATTTTTTTTTTCAATGACGTAATCTACATACTTAATGTGGATCATTTTACTCAAATACCTGACTCATGGAGAATCTGCCAGTGCAGAGTTCACATTCCTGCTGAAGGAATGTGAGCGCTGATTCGACACTTGAACACTGCTTTGCCGCATGTAGCGCTTCCTCGTCGTTGAATTTGAGGGAGAGCAAACTCGCTGCGACCTCGGCTTCCCCGTAGCTGGACGCCTTGCCCTCGGCCAGCAATCTCCTGGCGACTCTCTACAACGACAATAAATGATATTAAAAAAGCATTGGTAGTACGTATTTGAATAGGTGAATCATTGAAATAGAAAGTTTGTGCTTTTTTAAGAGGGTGCCGTTCTGTGGGAATTTCTGGATAATACAGGCTGAAATGGGCTTGACAAAATACAACTTAAGAAGGTAGAGGTGTTATTAACATTTCATAGATTGTAAAAAGAAATACTATTTACTGAATAATTTGTAATGTTGGCATAACATTGTTTAAAATGTAGTTCTATAACGATTAAAAGGAAATAACAATAAAATTATTTTCAATGGAGACAATATTGACATAAATCTACTATTACAGGACTTTCTATGTTGTAAAGCGAATTTTAAAATTTAATTTTAAATCTCGTAAGTTTTTTATTTTAGTTTACCAGGTGATTGTAAACTTCTTATGTGAAATATGTGCATCAAAATACTTAGGTTTTGTAATGAAAATGAGGAGCATGCGGAGCAAATTTGATGGTATATAGGTACAAGGGGCAAAATTAAGTGCACCAACGTCTAAAATCGAGCTCTTTGAATATAAATATGATTGAATATTTGCAATGGTTTTGTGCTCAAGCTCGCCGAAAATGATTTTGTAATTATAGCAATTGATAATTTTTCATGATTTTTATAATTTCTATAACAATGGAAAACGTGTTTTATATCATTTTGCTGCAAACTAATAGTTCGAAGATGAAGTGAAATGATGGTCTAATTTGCATAAGCAAGCATTTGTTAAAAATATTAATTCGCAATCTTTAATTCGTCAACATTTTTTCTAAAAAAATGTCAAAAAGGAACCTACGTATTAATTTAATTATTCGACTGATAATTTTAAATATAAATTTTGAGAATTTGGTGGAAGCAAAGATATCGATTTAAAATAAGCTAACAACTACAAAGGTTTTCATTTATGATCTTTACAGCTTCATATAAATTAATACTTTCAAGGACGTACCGCAATGTATTTTCTATATACCGTACAATTTTTATCTTCAAATTTTCTATTATTGATAACTAATTAATTTTACATCTATTTTAAATCATTTTCGCAATGTGTTTCAAAATGGACGAAGTAATTAATCATGTGTATGAGTAACATGAATTAATACGTTAGTCGAACAGATACATACTCACCTTCAATTATTAATTATTACATTTTACAATTATGAATGAAAATAGTATTATATGTCAACACGCATGGGTGAAAAGAAAACCAAAGGGATGAAATCCGGAAATGGCGACACGATTGTTTCCAAAAAGTATTTTATCTCGATTTTTCACTTTGTTATGCGGAAAGAAGGTGTTACTTGCGAATTATGCGATCAACAAAACGTCACTGTTATTATTGCAATTGAGCTCTTTGTAGACATTGGTCTGCCAACAACAGACTTGACAGTGTCGTTTTAATCCTAGTCTACTGACCTCCCGTTCACACGTGGGAGCAGTTTCCTTGCTGTTGCTGGGCTCTGCTTTCTTTCCCTCCTTTTTAGGCTCTCTCTTTGGTCGACGCTTCTTGTCGCTCTCGAAGCGTTCAACATAACTTGCCACGATAGAAAAGCGTTTCTTTGGTTTAACTACCGTTGCCGCGGTCACCTTCGTTTCTTCCTCAGCCTTTGTCATTTGACTCGATGCTTTCTGTTGATTACTTACGGATACAATTGGTTTATTATCATTGAGAACAAGTTCTGATTTATCGCGACTTTCAGATTTACTGGGTTCTTTAATTTCTTTGACCGCTGTACCTGACGGTTCTAAAATTTCTTCACTTTTTTCAACAACTTGGTTGAGACTTTCTATGCTTGATTCGTCGTCTGATGATTTATAATCCGAAAGTTCGGCTTTGATTCGATTTAAAGTTTTTTCCAGCATCTGTTCCACATTCGATATTTTAGCAGAATTTTCTTCGAATTCTGAAGCGACTTCCTCGTCAATGCTTATTTCATCGACTTCGTCTGAATCAGTGTCATAAGTGACTTCTTCTATTATTTCTTCAGTTCCTTCACTTGCACTAATTTCATCAATCACTTCTTCGGACCTTTCACTACATTCACTTTCTTCTGTTACTTCTGATTCTCTTGATACTTCTTCGACTTCAGACTCTTCTTCAATTTCTGATTCACTTTCTGCAATTTCTTTCTCCTTCTTTAACGATTCTACCTCTTCTTCTTCCTCTTCCTCTTCGTCTTCATCATCATCATCATCATCTTCAACTTCATCATCATCTTCATCATCATCATCCTCCTCATCTTCATCATCATCATCATCATCATAATCATCTTCTTCTTCTTCTTTTTCTTCTACAACTTCTGGTTTTTTTACATCTGTATTTAAAATATTGACCGTCTCAATATCTTCTTTCAGAGTTTTTGAAACTTTAGCTGCTTCTGATATACGATCGATTACCCCTTTATTTGATTCTTTTGATTCTTTATGTACGTTCAATTCCTGAGTAATTTTTGTAGTTTTTTCGTTAACAGTATCTTTGTGCGTATCTGTAATTTCAACCTTATTTCTATTTTTTTGACTTTCGGAATGTATAGTTTGAGTTGAATGCATTTCTTCTTCTGTCTTCGCTATTATTTTAATTTCTCGCATTTTACTACAACATATTTCTTCTTCATGGGATAGGTCCTCTTTTTCTGCTAAGTCCTCAGTTTTCTTATTATCCATCAATTTTTCATTAACTTTTTCTGATTTTATAAAATTTTCATTTTGTTTCAATTCTATGGGTTGACGATATCGTTGAAACTTCTTGAATAAACTTGTTTCACATGCTTTAAAGGCAACAGTTGGTTTGATGATTTTAGCGTCCAATTGCCTTTGTAAACTAATAGAAATTGTTTGTGCTGGAATTTTTCGTGCACCTTTAAATATGGGTATCTTTGAAGGGAAATTCATCTCGAGATTTTTCTTGTCGTATTTCTCTATTTTGTTTTGGGTAACGCTTGCATTGAAAACTTTCACTGAACTTCTAGTTAATGGTTGAAATGTTTTTGACTGTTTTAGAGAAAATATTTGAGTTTTACTATGCGCTGTATGCATTGTTCTTATTCTAGGATCATTTTTCAAATTAATATTTTGAATTTTGGGAATCATTGTTGAAATTTTATTTCTTTCGAGTGCTTGTTTAGATGGAGGTAATTTGGAAAGTGCTTTAGTCTGCGCATTCAAGATTTTAGGTGGGCTTTTGGACTTCGCTTGATAACTCTTCAGAATATTTGGTGGTTTCTTTAGGTATTTTACTGGTGATTTCCTTCCTATTATAATCTTCTTTACAGGAGACCTTGGTCTTGCTTTGTTCAATTGTCTTTGTGGATTATATGAATCCAATACCTTATTTAATCCATTTTTTTGTATACTTGATTCTGTGGATTGCGTATTTTCAGAAACTATTACTGGTGTCTCAATTATTGTTTTTTCAACGCAAATATCTTCTTTAGCATCAATAAATTCAAGATCGTAACAGTCGGGTTTAATGATATTTGTTGATGTTTCTTCGACCATTGGAGCACAATCCTTAACTGTTATCGTTGGTAACTCAGAAACTTTGATTTCAATAACATCAATAGATCGATTTGAGGAAATACTTTGCTTTTCCCCTTCTACAGAGCGAATTGGTTCAAATTGAGCTTCAGGTTTAGAGAATATATTAATTTCTTCCGAACTAAGAACGTGCGGAATGATAGTGCGATTTTCGTTACCATATTTTATGGTATTTACAGAAACTTGAGAATTAGGAACTTGAGTTTTTTGGACGTTATATTCGTTTTTATTTTCTACGGATGTCTGGTTATTAATTTCTTTGGCTTCTGTCATTTCTGAATAAATTTCAGAAGAAAGAGAAGTTTCTTCTGAACTTGGTTCTATATCACAATCATCACTTGATTGTGTATTAGAATTTGTTAAGTACGAAAGAACTGTAAAAAGGGTAGTTCGCTTCTTGCCTTTACCAAAAGAGTCATTACTTTTTTCAGAGCTATTAGATTTATCAAAATTATTTGAGTCATTTGTTACTTTATCGTTTTCTTCTATTTTATAGATTTTTTCTGATGCGATTGATGAATCGATTTCCGAACTAGTATCTGCAATTTTGTTATTTTTAGAGCTTAATTTAATGATTTTTGATGAAATATGCATGAAATTTTCATTCGATGACTGCTTTAGCGGTGATAATATTAGTAGTGCATTAGTAGTTACGATTTCTTCGGATGAATTATGTGAGTCTGACGTTTTGCTGATGGATAAATCTTCTTCCTCAAGCGTTTTATTACTTTTAGCCAATTCGTGCTTCGTCACTTCATTTTTTATAGTAACTTCTTGTATTGTTTGATTCAATTGTTCTGAATTCGAACTATCATCAAAGTTATCTTCACGTACCGTGCAAAATTCCTCGGATGATGATGAATTATCGTCCAAGCTTTGATTTAACATGTCTGAACCATCGCATGATTCATCGGTTTTGAAATTATCAGTATGAACATTGTGATTTTGTACAATGGGAATGGTTTCCTCCTTATGAATTTGTGATAATCGGAGTGTATCGGCATGAGTGATAGCAGCAGTTTCCAGTTCTCTTGTGCCTTTCTCTGCTGCTTGAATGATCAAATCCTGACTACTCGATATTTGAATGTGTGCAACACTTGTACATACCCCTTTCAATGATATCTTTAATGGCGTTTGAGTTTTGATTAATGATTCTTGACTTTTTGGTGTCGAAATAGTATTTGCAGTTTCATTATTGATTCCCTCTGGTGTTATTTGAATATGATCCACTGGTGTGTGCGAATTATTACTTTTATCAATTGCAACTGAGTTTGAAGTTTCTTTTTCTGGCTTTCCACCTTCTTTATGAAAATTCACTGCGTCTTCTACTTCGTGTTTGACTTTTTTAAATTTAATTTCGTTAAGCTCGTCAACTATATTATTGTTAGAAGCATTAACACTAGCAGACTCACAATTACCAGTCACTTTGAGATCATTTGATACTTTTACATTTGCAGAGCTTCTTTCTTCTGATCTTTCTTTCACTAGATTTTGCGGAATAGAAATTTTAGAATCAGTGATGACAGGATTCTCATTTGCAATTTCAGTAGTCTTTATTTGAGAAAATAAATTGTCTTCTTCACTTATTAAGATATTTGATTCTTCAGGTACTTTTTTCACTGATGTAGGAGTTATGTCTTGTATTGGTATTTCGGCATTATTTACATTTTGTGTACTTTGAGGCTTGGAACTTCTCGACGTTTCGAGTGGTTCTACAACATTCGAAATGAGATTTTCTGTTTTAGTCGTCACATTGATGTCATTTTGCTTAATATTTTTGTTTTCTATAATATTAGAATTTGCACTTTGTTCTTTTGAATCTGAGTCATCAGCATTTTCCCTAATTTTTTGAGTAAGCGAGAGGTTTGGGACATTAGGACTACTGATGTTATTTTCTTTTTTGTTATTGTCATTTTGCTCTATAGGAAATTTCTTTGTATTTAAAGTTTCAGAATGAGGAATATGTATCTCATTATTTATGTCATCCTTTGTACCATGAGAAAAATTAGAGTTAATAGTTTCAGAATTTGTATTCATTTTGGGTGATGGTAAATTTAAATTTTCATCTAAAATTTCAATATTAACATATCCTGTAGCAATATCGTCTTCTTTTATATCAATTGTACCAGATGTTTCATTGTTTAACTCCGTAGGTACTGTTTCAGAATTACTAATCTCTAAAGTATTCTTCACTTGCGTAACATCAAGTGGGCTAGAAATAGGTTCTTCTTGAAAAATTTGAACTTCAAGATTATCTTTATTAAGCATTGTACTTTCTTCGGATGTTTTAGGTAAAAACATTCCCAAAGCAGCCGTTATTTGACCTAAAAGTTGTTCCGGTAACATTTTCACGGTGGACATCAACTGCTCTACAGCGGGTTGATTTATTTCGTTTTCCAAGCCTTTCGAAATTTTGCTTTCTATATTCTTAATTTCAGTTTCGGTATTATTAATATCGCTTTTATTTTTCATCTTTTTTTCATTCTCTTCATTTAGACTTAATTCTGTCATTTCTTTTTTTACATTTATTTGATTATGATTACCATTTTTTAAGGCTGTTTCATTAGCTACATTCGTAGTATCACATTGTTTTTTATTTATAATATCATTATCGTTTGCTTTATTTGTAATTAGCTCATTAGTCTTTTCTTGTAATTCTGTTTGTTCATGGCTTTCATTTTGAGGAGGTATTGCATTACCATTAAGTGTATTATTTTTTTTATTTTCAACTGCTTTGTAACCCTCTTCATTTAATTGTAATGCAGTATTTATTTCTTCTGTTTTTGATTCTCCTTTTTTACTATTTACAATGTCAGTTTTATTATCTTCAAGTATATTTGTATTAACTGCTTCTTCAACTTTAACCACTTTATCATTATTTTGATCAATTTCTAAATCAAAATTTATTTCTGATTTAATATGGTTGTTTATACTGTTTTGAATGGTAGAATCGGTTAGAATTGTATTCTTATCATTGAGTATCCCTTTTTCAATCACATTATTTTTATTGATTTTTAATTCACTGTTCGAATCTTTTATTTTCACTTCTTTACTCTCATTTTTTGCTACTAATTCTTGTTTTTCTTTCACAATATTTTCAACTAAATTATTATTGTTCATTTGTTCTTCAACATTGTTCGTAGTTTCATTAGTACTTTTCAACTCAATATTTTCGTAGTGCCTAATCTCCACATTATTCTGTGCTTCCTGCATCAATTCGTTTTTTCCATCCACGTCAGCTTCAGCTTTCGGTACCTGGATATCCACGATTTTTTCCGTCTGCTTGTGCTTTTGTCCCATTTGACTCTGCTCAAAGTGATTTTCTTCTTTAGTTTTTCTAGCATCTTCTTCACTAGTGAGTCTCAATAATTCTCTCTCTAATCGCTCTGAGGCACCTTTCAGAATTTCGACCTCATTTCTGAGCTCGGGCGACTGATTAACTTTGCGAATCACATCCTGAGACTTGCCATTGTTTAGCAGCAGTTCCTCCTCGCGCTCCCAATTCGCGGTGAGCTCGCGTAGCGCGGCCAATTGCCGTTGAAAGTCTGTATGGACGTCGGTGTACATAGCTGTGGGAATTACCTGTTTCTTCGCCTCCTTGTCCTGAAGAAAGCCGAGGTCCTGTTGCTGCGTTATCGCTGCCACTACGACATCATCCATTCCCCCAGCTAAAATTGATTATTTTATCAATTCAATATTTTTTAACTACAACAATAATACTTGTATTATATACATAATGTAATCAACATGTAAATTAAAAAAAGATTATAGTGATTTGTGAAATTTAGTTAATACATTATAGAAAAAAGTATGACCTGCTAGTGGTGCAGCTTCTTCGTTTTCTACTCCAGTTGGCGGCCCCCAAATCCTCATTAGAAATGGTTTCAACTGGTCCTTTTGTAATTCTAGTAATGAAGCTTCCTCATTTCCTGCATTATTGTCTAGAGCGGCAATAACGTTATTCAATGTAAAATTTCCTTTAGCCATTATATTCTGACACTACAAACATAAATAATTGATTTTAAATTTATTTTTGTACATAAAATTAAAAAACAACGGTTCAAACCTTCCTCTGGCGCAACTGAATAGCACTGGCGACGGCGATCCATATATCGCCCTTGGCGAGTCTGAGCACCTGCTTAGCTTCAATAGCGCTGAGTATGCCAACATCGTTACCCTCGCCGAGGTCCTTGCCGCGGGTTGTCGTCAGAATCTGCACAGTTTCGATGAGATGCGGCCACTGGTTCCTTAGCCAATCAAGTGGATTCGTTGGATCCTGAGCGAGGGCAACCTGAATGTCATCGGCGGAAAAACCTCGACGCTCTGCCTCGCGTAAAACCTCCACGAGCTCAAGACCCTGGCGCGTCAGACTTTGTAGAACAGGATTATTGCTGCTGCCGTTGCTGCTGCCTGGTTCACCATATCGTGGCTGACTTGGCTCCTGTCAAATTTCAAGTTAAGAGGATATTTAATTAATACTTGAGTGAAGTGAAATTTCGAAGTGGTTAAGGAGTAATTGAATTTTGGAAAAGAATGATTTTAAGAATATGATAGAGGGGAATTAATTATTACGTATTTATAAATTAATCGCATTTTTCATTAAACATGGCTATATAGTTTCATAGTCATGGTAAGATTTACTATTTGTAAGTTCTGGTTTGTGGTCTGCACAATCTGTGAGGATACTCATAAATAAGCTTTTAAAAGTTTTAGATAGGCTTCTGGTCATTCAAAAAAGTAGGATGCCAACGAAGTCGTAGTAAGCAGAGTAACGCAGGGGAATGTACAAAACCGGTGCTTTTGCTTAGAACTAGTCAAATTATGAAACTTAAAAAAAAATTAACCTGGGCAAGTGTGGGGATTATTGAAAAGAATAAGGGTGAAGTTTACTGAAGTAAGTGGAAAAATCAAGATTTCGTTCAACAATTAAAAGTGAGAAGTGCAAAAAATTACTTTCAAAATGTTTTTCCACTTGTATATGATTGCCCCTATGAGAATCTTTACGCATACATAAATGCTTCAGATTTGTAGTAGTTTTGTGCGTTCCCCATTGATATTTATAGGGAGAATTCGTTGGCATTCTCCTTTGTATTTCTTGAATGTCATTTTTCAAGGTAATAAGTATAGTAGACTCATTTTTAGTTAACGAAGTATTAATCGTTAACCTAAAAAGGTATTGATGTTATAATAATCACATTCTTATATTTAACTTTTAACGTACTAAAGAAAATAAGGTTAATTAGGCTAGTGGCATATATATATATATATATATAAACACATAATGGAGCGAATAGCATTCACACACTCGCATGATTCGAGCAATGATTAAACATAAATATTGAACTATTTAAACATTATTATAATTTAAATAAAATACATCGCTATTTAAGTAAGGAGCTGCATATTCCAAGGGCTCTAGGCTATAAGAACGAAGGAAAAAAGCGTTAGTATAATAACAATATCTTTATTTATAAAAATAACTAAAGCATTACGGAAGCTAAAAAAATAAACCAAACTGGAACATCTAAATAAAATTCAAGTAGGGATGACATATAGACATTGCTTTTTACCCTGGAACGGTAATATTGGTGTGGCGAGGTGAGTGAATTCCTTCTGGTTCGCTCTCGCATGGGGATGGGCTGTTGTCTGTGATTTCCTCGTTGGCGCGCGTTGTACACGTCCGGGCTGCTCGGAAATCTACCGTCCTAAAACACATGCTCGATCCAATTCGTAAATGTGACTCGCGACCCGTGGCTAACTACGATTCTGGCAAGACTAGAATTTACGTGGGCGGGCTAAGCTCGTCTGTCGATTCATATAATAACATCGATATTAATTTATTACGAACAAGAGAATATTGTTATCAAAAAGGAAAACGTTAAAGAAAAAAAACTTATAAATTATAAAGACAGCTCACATTCTTTCTTGATTACTTATATAGTATAGGATTTATTTAGAAACTGATCATTGGTAATACATTTCCAAATGAATCTCGATTTTTGGTTCCGTTAACAGGGAGTGCGTAAAATTATATTATTTTAATTCGTTCGGCAAAGCATTCGATCGTTTATTGCTAACTAACATACTTCTGAGTCGCTGTCGTCGTATCTCGTCGAACTTTTTGAGGGGGCTAAAGACGTTGCCCTTCGAAACCTATCTTCGCTTTCTTTTAGTAGACTCGGATCTTCGTAGGTCTGGAAGAATAATTCTTTTTTGAATTTTTGAGCTTAATCGTGTAGTGCAGTATGTTGAGATGATATAGGTAAGTCGCTGTATTCTTTTTTGTTTTAAATTATATTAGAATACGTCATTCAACAAAGTTAATTAGTATTAATTCAGTTGTAAGTTTAAATGATTATTTCAATTCCTTTTTTAAGTTGTACCTTATACATTGAATCGGTTTAATAAGACTTGATTTATTTTTTGAACACTCATTTAGTCAGTAGGGATTTAAAAAAAGGAGATTATTATATAAAACTGGTTAAGTACACGATAAGACAGTAACAATTAAACAATCATGATGTACGAACATTTCTGGTAACTTTTAATCAACCATAGACTGATGTATCTTGAATCATTATATTTTACTTAAATAGTAACGTGTTAAAGTAAGACTGTTATTCACTCACTTGTGTTGAAATGCTTTGAGGAGGTGGTGAGGTGCCAGTGGAAACAGTTGTGCTCTTTACCTCTTTTTTCACGGAATCAGATATGCTATCTTCGTTTTTTGGAGCCGATTCTTTCTTTTCGGGAGTTGGCTGTTCTAACGGTTTATTTTCACTTTGCGTGGAAGTTACAGTCAATGCTATTTTCAGGCTATTATCAGGCTTGAGTTCAGTCGATTTTGAAGTATCGTCATTTTCAGGCATATCCATGGGTGACGTTCCTCTCGAAGTATTTTGCATTTTCGATTCGGCATTAGTGGGAAGTTGAGCAGCTTTAGCTTCTGTTGATTGTGTCTCCTGGGAATTGTCTTTGGTATCTGGAGATTTGGACTGTTCCTCAGCTGCGGCAGGAGGTTCTGCAAAGGGAAATAGTTTAGTTGTACTTTTACTAGAACGCACTTGTTCCAGTTTCAGATGTCACTTTTACTCGATCTAATGATTTAGATATTAAAGTCAACGATTGGTTTCAGATTAATAATACATTTCTCGTTATAACTGAGAAGTTAATTAAAAGAAATAGTATAAATGATAAATTGTATAATTTAATTGCAGAAGAGTTATAGTAGTAAAAAATTGCTAAAATTCGGTAATTAGTTTATGATTTAGCTAATTATTTTAGTTGCTACCCTAATAACACACAGTTGGAAAAAAAGTTCGAAATAAGTCCGAGAAACCTCTAAAAAATATTTAAAAAGTTCGTTAAAGTAATTAAAGACTGATGTGAGTTATTTTCAGTAGAAAGAACACTTAATTTTTTTAAAACTCATATATATTTTATATCAAATAACATGATGACTTATTTTTTGTAATTTCGACATTAAAAATAAATTAAGAGTATAATTTAGTTATAATAATAATAATAAAATATAATAAAAATCATTTCCGTGAAAGTTTAAGCTTTGTAAATATTTGTTACATATAGATTGCTGGTCGTCAGTCAATATTTACATAAATATAACTACTTTTTGATTAATGTTAAATGTAAAGCAATCTTAACATTACGCTGAGGTAGAAGATGTGAATAAAGGAATACGTGAGAATTTGGTAAATTCAAAGAGGAAAGGCCAAATGCACGATCGTCCTTGAAATGTTGCAGCTTGAATGAATAATATTAATTGACGAAGATTGGAGAATATTAGTGCTGAGTTTTATTTTTCAAAGCACGATTTTGCATTTGGTGCCATATTGCATATTATATGAAAACGCTTTCGTAGTTTTATTATTCATTCAAGAATATACAATTTGAGTGGATTTCTTTTTAATAAAGAGATTTTATATGACAAACAACTGGATTTGTATAGCATTGTTACAGAACAGTAAAAAAAATTTCGCAAGAAGATGGTTAAAACAATTTTTTCATAAGAAACAGAATTAAGGTAGAGGCACTTCTAAATTGAACGGGCATGAGTAGATATTGTTCACATCTAACAGAATCAAGAATTAACATGATGAAGAAACTTTTTGTTTTATCGGAGTTCAATACGTATCTAATATCACAGATTACTGTAGAATAACATTTTTCCATATTTTTTATTTCTATTGCAGGACAATAAACTTGTACATGCCACTTCTGCATTAACAAACTAGTATCGAAACATCAAATCAGCTGGTAGATTACAAACAACATTCTCTGCCCCCAATTGTAATCATATGTCTCCACCTTAATTAAAACAAATACGATAAAGAACACCATCAGTCACTCCTCATTAAGTGTGCGAACAAACAAAACACGATCCAAAAAGAAAAAAAGATAATTATTTGTACAATAATATGTTCGCATTGCGATTCGTGACAACATAAATATAATACAAAAGGTTAAAAGGTGGCCGGTCACTTGGTAAACTTGGTGCCAAATGAAAAGCTGATCTTTCGTCTGGTTCTACCTTTGGCCTTGATGCTATCGGGACTTTCGGCCTCAGCACCGGCAAGTCTCAGCTTGCCGAGGCTGCTCTCCGCCTCATCCTCATCGTCTTCGTCGTCGTGACGGGGTGGTGGTAAAGCGCTGCTACGCGTTTTGCAGCAGACCGCGCACACTTTGTCCTTCGGATCGTTCAGGAAGGTGCAGTGCTCGCACGACCACTCGCCTCTCATCACCTGTGCAATTGAATTCTTTCGTTAGTAAATACCTTTACCGACACAATCATAATTGAGCAAATTACGCAAATTATTAAATAAAACGGCGAATCACCTCTGACATGTGGTCTTTGGTCATATCGCCGTTTCTTTTAGGTGTCTCGCTTCGTTTCTGCTCGTTCGTCGGTGACATTGGTGACATTGGCGGCTTCTTCTCCTGCAGCTTGGAGCGTCTCTCCGGCGTTGACGAACGGGATGGTTTCTCTGGGATCTTCGCTCGTATTTCTGGAGTTGGTGATCGCGGGGATGGCTTATCAGGGACACGTCGCCTCTCCGGAGTCGGCGATCTCGGGGATGGTTTTTCGAGGACTCGTTGTCTCTCTGGTGTCGGAGATCCTTGTAATGGTTTTTCGACGACTTGGTGCTTGTCTGGAGTTGGTGATCGAGTAGCTCGTCCATGACTTGCTCGTCTGTCTCGTAAGGGTGGTGACGATGTACTTCGCTGTCTGTATTTTTCACTCGGGTAGCCTCTGTTTTAGATTTTAATGTATAATTTTAGTTTCTGATGCAATATAAATTGAATTATGGCTTTAGCATACGTATGAATTGATTATAAAATTATTATTTTAATATGAAATATATTGTGTTTTGAAAGAAGAGACAATGTTTGGGAGATCTTTATGAGTTTGGCACCAAAATTTTCTTCATTTCTAGGAATGACGCAATATATAGAATATTGCTCTATAAATTTTAAATGATTTATGAAGCAGTGTATAGTTTTAAGAAGGTTGTCTTTGAATCTTAAAATATGATACTGAAGTTAGCAGAAAGGTTTAGTAAGTAGTGGTTCTCAATTGAAAACAAAATGAATAGAAAACGCGACAGTCTGTACCTGAAAACAGTGCTCTGTACTTCTAATGTATTATATAAACTACAAATATATGTCCATCAGTGTATAAATCATATAAATATATTTATAGCTATTTTGTTTATTAATAATGGTTATATTCATTTATTTGTTGTTTATAATGCACTAGAGAAGTGCGAGGCACTGTTTTGAGGTACTATCTGACGCGTTTTCTATTAATTTTGTTTTCAATAGAAAACCACTGTTTACTGAGCTTTTCGGTTGCTTACATGCCTGCTAACTTCAGTATCTATAAGAGTACTATTTAATAATGCTCCAAAAAGAAAGAGCTTATTAACAGTTTCAAAAGCGATTAGATTATCTTCTATCCGAACCAAAAATATTACTTCTAATGTTTTTGATTCTAGAAATATTACATTCTAACGCAAGTATTTAATTTACCTGGGAGTTCTAGCGGCATGATCAAGGCCATCGGACTCCTCGAAAGATGAAAGTCTGCCACTCCTGACTGAACCAGATCTCCTTCTCCTGTCTATTCTGGGCTCGAGCTCCTCGGAGTCGCCTCTCCTCGCTCCCTGCGGTTTTTTCGACAAGGATCTGGGCATCGAGGCTCGATCTCTGTCTACGTAGTCATCCGAGGAGCTTGTCATCTTTGTCCTGTGCTGACTGCTGCCTCGCGAGTTCAGCTGTTGCTGCTGTTGATGATGTTGTGGACCGGAAACAGAATCATCGGTGCTTTGTCCACTACGTGCCTGGACACTACCGGCGCGATGGAAACGATTCGGTGGCTCTTCTACCAGACGAAGATCGTCATTTGCAGGACGACGTGTGGACGCGAGGGAACGTCTGTCGTCCTCCAGCTCAGCGGGGTTGCGAGGTGGCAGTGTGCCATTCGTCGGGAAGTGGTTGGCAATCCATTGCTCCTCCAAGCTGTTGATTCTGTCTTCTGATCGCCAGCTGCACGTAAAGAAACAAAGGGAATCAATGAGTGATTGCAAGGATTTTAGGAAAAAAACTTTCGGAACTCAACTGTACAAACATGAAAGTAAAAAAATCTATTGCTTACTTTCTCCTGCCCCTAGCGAGCTCGTCCTGATGATAGCCCCTGGACCTCGCAGCCCTGGTACCGTTCACGCTATCCCTTCTGCCGTTGTAGTTCCTGGAGCTTCTAGACATTCGGTCGTCAAAGTCCGATTCGTCGGAGTCCTCGGAGGAGGCATCGGAGGGCGAGCTGGGTGACCTCCTCATCCTCGATCTCGTCGATGCGGTGGATTTTCTGGATTTGAGACTAGGCGAGGGCGAAGGTGCCTTGGAGCGTCTATTGGACTTGACGCTGCGTGCTGGACTATGAGCGCGCGAGTTCGGCATCATCGGACCAGGATAATACGGCGGCAACATATGTGGAGGTGGTGGTCCATAACCCATAGGGTAGCCCGGCCACATCGGCGCTTGATTCAGACTAAGACTCGAACCGCCTAGTACTGGATTGTCCCATGCTGTTGGTGCTGGATACCACATGAGTGGACTGTTCATTGCGCCCAAATGTGCCACTGATTGTGCCTGTTCAGATACGAAACTGTCTTAATGCTTTAAAGTTAAGAAGTAATATAAGGAGCTTGGCTCTCAAGGTTTTAATAAAGTTATCGAGTTAATCTGTATTAGAAGTATCAATCATAAATAGAATAATATTTTCAAAGATATACACTATTTTAGGAAATAAGATTGTATCATTCGAGAGTCTGATAAGGTACAGAGTGGTCACAGTACTTGATCGTATCAACTTGTTCAATCATATCTAACGTTAGCAATCATCACAAATGACTATAGAATACAACGAGACATTCTGGCTTGGGCTACATTCCAGTAAGTCATCATAAAGAAAAGAGCAAAGGCTCGAAATTACAACGAGAATGATAAAAGATGTACACCTGTTGCATTCCGGGATTCCAGACGTTGGGGGTGGTCAGGTCGCAGACGCTCGCCGATTGCATCATACTGCGCACTGGGGTGGGTGGCGGCGAGGTCAGACTGGGACGAGGACTCGTCATGCTCAGGGGCCGCGGACTGCAGCTGTCCCGACCTGTGTTTATGTCCAGCGAGGGATGTCTGCGTCTGTTGGCGTCCTGTGCTCGCATTGCCTCCTGGTATCTTCGATACCTCTCCTGCAGAGAATCAACGAAACACGTAAAGTTATTCAATTTTTTTAGTGAACCACGTTTTCGTGTAAAACTCCACTTGTACACTAAATTTCTGTTAACTTTTGCGTTGTTATCAAAAATAATTGAGACCACTTTATATATTTAAAATTACAAAGATTGGATTGCAAATATTAATAGTTGCAAAGGAATTTTTTTATTTTAATATTTATTAACATTTTTAACGTTTTCTTTATGCATTTTTTAGATCCAAATCTGTAAAACGATCTGTTATCTTATAAGAATTTTAGTCTGCACTGTCTCACATGTGAAATAGGCTGATGCCAAACTAGAGTACACTAGCTTGAATAAAAATAAATGTTTACTCTATTGGAGTGGTACGTGAGCTAAGCTGACGAAAATGACGTTACGTATAAAAAAAGAAAGTGTTCGTAAGTGTTAAGCATCTGATTTCATTTGAAAAATATTTGAAATTATTAAAGAAGAAAAGATAGTTCGGTTTTTATAACGAACTGCCTTTGCATTATCTATTTATCAAAAATGTATAGTAATATGACTTTTTATTCAGAATACAAGTTAAACTAATAATAATTTCTTTTCTTCTTTTAAATATAATTTTGCTATATTTTTAATCTATCTTATTTTATTTATTCAACGGGTTTGAAACCTGTTACAAAGAGAAATGCTTAAAATCAATGCATAACAAAATTTCTTCAAAAGCTATTAATTTTCATAAAAGTTAATCCTATTCGAATGACATAAAATCATACCTGCAAGGTGGACATTTTGTCAGTGCCAGCAATGGCTGCTTCCTGAGCGCTGGTTTGCAAGGCATGGGCGCTTCTGCTCGTCGGCGCGAATCCCAAGTCAGGCGATTGGGGTGGCGGGGCAGGCAACGGCCTCGAGAGCGTCGAGGTAGAGCCGACGATGCCGCGCTTCAGCGTTGACGACCTGCTCGCGTCCATCGGTGGGAAATTGCCACCTTGCTGTTGCGATGCTTTGCCCTACAGGCGCGAAAATTCACCGGTTATTTAGCGGACAGCGTCCCCCGGTGGGACATAACTTGTTTTTCACTTTTTACGAGAAGCGATTGCAGCTAAGGAATTGATTTTACGAATGACAAATGCGTTGTTATCTGAAAAATTTGGTTAGTTATATTAGTAATTAGTAATTTGAGCAGCTTTGAATACTTCGAATCACCTGGTAGCTCTGAAAGGTTATTAGTAAACGCGAATTTGAGAAAAATTATATTTACTTAAGAGTTACAAGTATATAATTAATTATAATATGCTGTAGTTAATTTATAGTTAATCCGCAGGGAGACAATAAATTTGAGCAATGCACAATGTGAACAGAATATAAAATTATGTCCCATCACTTCTAGTTAGTCCTAGATTATACATTATATGATTGATTTATCAGGAAATTATTTTTTGAAGATAGTGAAATTTTAATCTTGGTCTGATGTACACTAAAATCTGCAATACAGTGATCTTGTTTTAGAGATGAGACGATTAAATTTAATACATTTATTGCTGTCCAATTATAAGTTCATGGATTAAAAAATTGTAAGGCAAGTACAATTTATAAGATTTTAGTAGCATTGTACAATCTGTATGAAAATTAAAAAAAAAATTGGGAACAAATCGTTAGCATGAAAAATTAAAAAAATACCACCATATTCACTGATATATTAAAAAGTAAAATCAAAATTTAAATGCTCAAAAAAACTGAATAATCATTAAAAACAAGATAATAAAAATCAACAAAAATGCATGGGTATAAAAAGTCTTCAAAAAATTTTTCCTGTCGAGGCAAGGAAAAATGTGTCAGGGTTTTTCAGTGAATACGGCAGATATTTTTTTTCATAACAGTATTATATATTAAACTCACAACAATATAGTACACAATGGACATTTGGCTTTTATAAAACAATAGGCGTATAACAATGAATAAAAATCAACAGTTAACAGTAAGTAGGTAATAACAATATCGTGATAAACATATAAAAGCTAAGATAAACAGAGTTCGTATGTATATATGCAGTGTATTTTAGATTCGCTTGCAGGCTCGGTGAGCGCAGCTATATATCTTTCGCACATAGTGCAGGCGGGCAGGAAACAAAAAGACGGCAGCTTGAAAAACTGAGGCGGGAAGTAACGAAATTCCGGGTGCACATTTGGGCTGGACTTGCGATCGCTTGTTCGACTTATTTTCATGAAAAATGATTTTTAGTTAATTGCTAACGCATTTATTTTGGTAAATAATAATTGTGGAATTTCTGCTTTTCCTGGAATATTATAAATCTTAATTTATATATATATATAT